>OMLM01002568.1:9744-21794 GCA_900302695.1 Helostoma temminkii
TATTAGGTGTTATTGATAATTTATTATAAAAGTGACATTCATTTGCTTTCTGTTCTGACAAACTGATTTCTCTCAAGCAAAAGGAGAAAATATATTAAACTGGATAAAAGAAATTGCTGGCTCATGTCTTAAATGTCATAAATTATACAGCTGGTGCATAAAGGACATATTATAGTGGTGAAGCTGATATGTCCAGTTTGTCACCTCCTCTCTCTACTCTGCTCTGGAGGTGAGGTCCAGTCCTCTCAGCTCCTCGCAGCACATCTCCCTACTGAGGAGTTAACAAGTTGAAAAGCGCACAGCTGTGCCCCTTCTATGGCACACACAATCCCCTCTGCACACACACCTACACTCTTCATTCCTTCAGACAGACGAGACAGACAAAAGCACACATGCAGCTAGATAAGACGGGCACTCAGCAATTGCTACAGAAGAAAGTGGATTTGAGTTCAATGTGACAATAATCACATCATTTTTTCCGCCTCAGCGCCTAGGAGCTTATGTAACCAGAGAAAATGCCTTTTCTCTAGGCTGTGTTCCTTGGACGGTGAAAGCCATTAACAGATACGAAATCTGCAGTCACATTCTTGAATGCCACAGTATTAAGTAATCTCCACTCACACGTTGAAAGGGACAAAGCACAGCATGCTCCATAGTGCCCACACCAAACTGATCTTTCCACTGCATTGCAGAGTTCATAGTGAAAACAACCTTCCCCTGATCAGGCGATTTCAAACATCAAAACCCCACACCAGCAAGATTTAAATAATTCCGGCTTAAACTGTTATTTCATTTCAATAAATTGCTTTTCAGAGCCCGGACACGCTTTGATTAATTAATGCCAGCTCATGGCCTGTTTAATCCATGGAGCAAGATCTCAGCTGTGAATTAATCTGTTTCTATGACACATGGACTACTTCATACGGACCCTCATACTCACACCACCCACCACTCCTCCCTTTGACCAACAGGATTGGAACCTCATGCATTATTAAACATCAGTGCAGGCTTTCTCGCCTGAGCTTAGAAGATGGCCAACACTTGGCTTCACAGCTGTGATCCTTGAAGAACTTAATCCACCCGAGGAGAAAATTCTGAGTTTCTAACTTCCTCTGGTCAGAGAGATCAGAACTTTGCAGAAATTGAAAAAGGGGTAGCAGTGTGTTTGTATGCAAGCACAGTAAGACCCTCTTTGATTGTTCATACACCAGATGGCACTAGCTGCTAGTGTCAGTGTTAATTTCAGTGCAGGTCACACAATACTCAACGCTTCTGGATGACTGGATCAAGGAAGGTCTCCTTGCACTGCTCTGCTTTTATTTTCCTCTTCTTCACTTTGTCTAGATTTATCAAGTTCCCTCTCTGGTCACTGAGGCCCTACTGAAATTTATAAGCATACATCTGGGGAATGCACACAAATCCATCCTTGCACATGAAAACTCATCTTATTTGTGATCCTAACAACTGTGAAAAGGTAGTTGGAAGTCAGCAGCTCCATCACATCACACACATCTGATCAATGATGCTGAATAAGCTCTATTCAGTTATGCACCCTTTCACTGAGAAGCTATTTCTACTGTTATAATCATCCCTTTCAGGTTGCAATCCCTTTTCGAAAAATATATTTTGAATCTCTATGACATTTTCAACAGCATCAGACTGTGCAATTGTGCACTATGAATTTTGTTTTTTGCTTATTTCAGCCAATTACTCTATTATGCTATTCTAACCTCATCGGCCCCAGAACATCAGCTGCCAACTGTGGAGATCTGAAAGTTTCTCCCACTTCCTCTCAGCAAGGAAAATATAAGAATGTCAAAATTATTTTTACAATGTTTATCAGGACATTTTATTTCTGCAATGTTTTACGAGACCAGAAAACTGCTATCAACATTTCCAGGATGAGTAGAATTATTGTCTTTGCAAGCACACCTCTGAGAGCAAAGCAACATTTTCCACTGTTTTGGATGAATTAATTATATTCGAAGATAAAACACTTGTTATGAATTGAGAAATAAAGTGCCTCCCATTCGTTTTCTTTAACACAGCGCAGTGGTCCTCTGTGACCACTACAATTCTTGTTTCTGCTGAAGCTGCTTTGGCCAACAGAGACATAGAAATATTCTACCAAGGTTTATATGAAGGTTTGGCTGCAGGTTGCCTGTGATATCACAGTGATTCCTCTGTGTGAATTTAAAGACCATCCCTCTAAGATTCAAAGTTCATGGTCACTTTTATTAAAATCCACCCTGAATAAAATATCATTTTTAGAGCACACACACATTAGTACTAGGTCATCACCAATTTATCTCTCATCTGTGATGCTGAAGGGTGCAAGATGTTCCACATTCTCCCTCTGCGGCTTCTTTCCGTGCTTTAATATCTGACCCCGAAGTTATGTTTTCACAAAGAGCCAAATATACACATGGTGCTCCTTGTCATGCAAAATTAATATATTTCTTATATTAGCAAAACAAGTACAACTTCATGCTATTGAGGTCACAATAAGGTGCAAAATGTTGTATATTACAGGTTGGACAACCTTTTCTCAACACTATTCACACAATGATTTGGTAAAGCAATTAACTGATGCACAAGCCAGGGCTCCCTTCGTGCCAGTCTTAAGCATGGATAAATTTGGATGGTCAGGAAGGGCTTCCAGTGTAAAATCTGTGTCAAATCAGATATGCGCATCACAAACAAGTTTCCCATACCAGCTCGGCCGAGACCCGGGTTACCAACGACTGCCAATGCCACTGTTGACCGACAGGATACTGTTGGAAACTGGGCTACTGTCAGGCAAAGGAGGGGAAAGAGAATAGGAAGGCGTATCTGAGAAAGCAGGTGAGGAGAAAAAGGATGAGAGTGTGGAAGTGAAAGTAATAACCCTGGATGTAGGCACTATGACGGGTAAATTAGCTGGCTGATATGATGGAACTGAGAACGCTATCATATTGTGTGTGCAAGAGACCAAGTGGCAAAGTCACAATACAAAAGTATTGAATCAGCCTTTAGCAATTTCTCTGGAGTACCTATAGATGTTCAGACAACTATCACTGAATAGGGAAGAAAGGTCAAAAACATGACTACGGCGGGTGCTTCAGTTTGAAATTTGAAACAGAAAATCTGAAAACATTTTAGAATTTAAAACAATTGCTGGTAATTTCCTTCAATGTATCGTTCTACACTACCTTCTGAAAGTTTTTCAAGTGGCACTCAAGACTGTTCACCTTCCAGTTAATCTAAAGTCTTGGGTGTTTGAAAAGTACAAGAGGCACAAAGCTTTTAGTGCTGGTTCAGTTGAGGGGCTGACTAATTAAATGTCAGCTGGGACAAAGCATGCACAAAAGTGAAAATGTCAAATTTGAATTTCAAGGCAGCCAGGTGGCTATTAATCTCTACTAAGGTTTTAGTGAGCAATCGGATGAATTGAAATTTTTAGCACTGTTTGAGTAATTCAACAAACCACCGGTGATGTACAGTGACACATTTTGGGATCATCATGGATCTCTGTCCACAATTTAAGCCATGACACAGTTAATAGACATATGCCATTGCTCTATTTTTATATATAAAGCATGGATACATTTTGTGCGTGCATAAAAAAATAAGAGCTAGCTGTAATAACATGTGCACTGTTAGTTAATATGAGAGAGCTGCTACCATAAATGGAAAAAAACAGCTAGTGGAGGGCATGTTTGCCTGTGTTCCCTTGACACAAAGCCAGCACTGGATGCTTGTGCCGCTACTCTCTGACATGTGAGGTGACATTCAAGGAAGCATATAGTATCTCACAGTCCGCTATGAATTCCTCCTGACACAGCAGCTGTTATTTATGGCGCAGAGTTTGGGTATGCTCTTGTTGACAAAGTGCTTGGTCTCTCAGTGTCGTTCCTCTGGCCACGCTTTTGAAAAAATCTTGAACTATGACGTATAAAGTCCATGAAAGCTGCTGCTAAAATGTCTCAGATTATCAAAGCTTGATCCAGTGATCAGTCTGCAGAATTCGCCATCTAGTCTCATCAGTGAATACAACTGAATCCCCACAATTGTAACTCTCTGCACTCTTTCTTGAGGTCCACATGGACATACAGTATGCACACGTGCCAGAGATCGAACTGGGCTAACAAATCCCCATCAGACACTCACAGACTGGACCAGACACTGATGAACGTGGTGAGGAGGACACATACACAGACTTGTAACACACAGCTCTCACTATGTGGAAACAACTGTCTAACTAAAATCATGAGTTTCTACACATTTTCAAGATATTTTTTTTCCAGTCTTTATGTTTGACCCGTCATCTCTCGGCTTTGTTGTTGCCAATTTCCACTGAGTCACCAAAGTCAGTTTCACCACCTAATCAACTGCTAGGCCTGGACAGTCACCCGCTACTCCTTTAACATGACAGCCAGGAGTTTCAGTGGGACTGCATAATTTACACCGAGGCTTACACTATCTGCCTGGTTTCTGAGGTGTGTAGCAGGGTGCAGTGTTTTGCATCTAAACCAATATATTTGAAAAAGCAGTGAAAAATCCAGGAAACGTTTCACATTTAAAGTCACAGACGCAGCAGTATAAATGTGCTTCTACAGAAAGATTACAAACAGTAACAGTAATGTGTATTTATGGTACCTTACAGTGCAGAGTAAATTGGCTGCACATCTCCACAGAAAAAAATACAGAAAGACCTTCATTCCATAAAATATGATTTAGTGCGTAATTTTGATTTTCCTCTAAATACCTGCAGACTGAGAGACTAAAAAGTGTTGATGGCTAATTTAAGACCCAGTTTCATCAACACTGAAGTGGATTTAAACAGTAAATATGTGCAAACCTCTTACAGGTGTTGAATCTTTGAAAACATCTCGAACTTGCAGGGAACTGCACATCTAGTGTGGCCCTTTGAGGGAACTTACAACAGAGGAAGTTAGCGAAATTTATTAGCTGTGTTTCCTTCCCAATTTTACTTCCTCTGTTGGAGCCCCACAAAAAGAGGCAAAACAGACACACGAGTCAAAGGTTCAAATCTTTCTCTTGAATAAATTGGGGTTTTGTCCCATTAGAGACCTAGTTTGATGCTACTATGAGCTAGTTACTGACTAAATAGCAAGTTTAGGATTATTTAGGAGTTACTGTATTCTGTCTGTATGTCTGTGGAAAGAAAAGTCTACAATTATTTTCTATTGGGTCCTATTTGTCACATTGTTCTTAACAATAAAAGCTTGACTCTAGGCCATTCACAACATACATCAAATATTAACAGGTCATGTGCTGCGGGGCTGTGTGGGGAGCAGTTTGCTATGGACAGTTTGCAGAAAGTGGGGCAGAGCATCTGAACCATCTATCATTCTGCTCTCCTACAGAGCTGAGGGAATGGAAGTCACAGCAGTCAAATAAGCAGACAGAAGCTTTCACATCTCAAAGGGTTCTGGGCAGGATGGCGTACCCTTCTGTCTGGATGTGACCATGTGAACTTCACGGGTTCTGGGACTCATGGTAAACATCCGTGGCACAGTAGACTGACAATACTGTACAGCGCCTAATAATGTCATCTGATATTAATGATGGCTGAGGCTCGATGGCTGATGATAAGTTTACTAACGACTTCCCCCATCCTCCCATCTCGCCTTTAGCTCTTCCTCTCATCTCTGCCCTTTCATCTCCCATAAATGACTTCATGACCTAAAATTGAAGTGACTTAGTCAGCCTCCCTGATTGTCTGAGAAAAACGCTGTCTCATATCTGTGTCCCTGTGCTCCCATTCACAATATCTTAATCCTCATCATAAGTATGCTGCTCATTGTGCCATCTATCCTCCTCAATTCCTTCCAGTTTGAATGTGAATTGATTCTCCATCTCTCTCAAAGGCCTCCTTCACCCTCGACCCCCCACTGATTGCTTCTGTTTATTTTACCCTCTCTTTCACTGCAGCGTATAGTCCAGCTGGGATGGCAGCAAATGAACTTAGACAAGGGCACCCAAGTCTTCCCATCGTGTTGCATCCTACAGCGTACTGACTGCTGCAGCTCTGCTTGACTGATTGACTGAGGAGCTTCCAAGATGACTGAGGTATTCAGGTACTTTAAAGCAAAACATGTCACACTTTTGTAACAGATAATAATTGTTTTTCTAGTTTATTATTATTATTACTATCTGGGGGTTTAACAACTTCATTCTAATGTACTGTCTTTCTGAGAACGGTGCCTTACGGTGCCATCTTTGGCAAGAATTTATATGTGCATTACAAGGGCCTTGAACAGTGCTTACTAAAGTTCAATATAGACAATTCATCTTTTCTTGAGCTTCTCTAATTAAAATGTAAATGCTTTTCTGTACACTCAACAATTTGTAGGATATAAAGAGTAGCTACATTTATGCACACATAAATTCTATAGACATAATGTGATTAGAGCAGTAATGCAAGTAAGGTGGAGCCCTCATAAATACCATATTCTGATGATGTGAGTATGTATATACAGCCATTTTCAAAAAATAACAAAGCCAAATTTCTGCTTAATCAGTAACAGGGTCAAACATTTACTGTTACATTACAACTGCATAATCTGATATATAATATATTACTTACTACTTAATTACAGAAATTACAATACATACTTAAATCATGTTCCTGCACATTCTGTAAGATTTTATCATCCTTCCAGTGAGTGCTATGTAGGTTAAAAAACGCCAAGCTTCTGATGCTCTTAAGCCTTCATCACAATTAGGGGCAGAAAGTCTGTAGTTTTATCTACAGTACAGGTTGTGAATTTCTCAATGTCAGCAGAGAATTTGGAAATGTGTTTGCAGCATCAGTTTTTGGCTAAATCATAAGGCTGCACCAACTACATGGTGGTTGTTTTGAATTCTTACTTATTCTTATAAGACTAACAAAGTTTTACATAGTTATGATGAGTTGCTGAGATCAGGTGGTTGTAATCAATGAAAGCTTAAAGTGCAAACACCATCAATAGGTGTGGTCAAATATATAACTTGCAGATAAAGTCAGTTAACACGCTGAAAACAAATCTGCTTACTTCCTAAAATTCTTCATAATGATTTAGTGATCAATTGCAGAACTGCAGTCTGGACAAACATGAAGACAGATTGGAAATGAAACGTCATTATAAACTATGCTCTCATTTAGATACAGTTTTTTCAAGCAACATGTGTGAAAGGCACTAACACACAGACATATGATCAATAATGTAATTAGACACAGTGATGGTATCTTCAGTCTGGCGGGTACTTTTAAATTATGCTAAGCTGGTCCAGTACCTGTGTGTCAATAATCAATTTGATCTAAGGCAAAAATCACAACAATTTACAGTGAAGCTCCGTCACTCAGCATCACCTCACTGACACAGAGCAGAACTGTCATATGAGTGACTGTATGTCAAAAATGTTCGCAGTAACATCTTAATTACGTGCAGAGGAGATTAAACCTGAACATGTCTGTTAACCCCTTTCTAGATGTTGAGACAGAATAAAGAGTTATGCATGTTCACTGTGGGTAAAAAAAAATGTGTTAACATCGGTAGTGCAATTTTGTAGATGCAAATAAACATAATACAAATGAAAAAAAAAAAACACATCCATGTCCTGCTGGAAGAGTCAGGAGTCTACAGAACAATCAAGAAAAAACCTTCAGCACAAGGAAGTCAATCATTCGTTTTTGTTTATTAGCTTTGACCGTTAGCCTTTCTATAAACTATACTATACACACCTACCGGCTTTTTGCCAGTAAGGTGCAGGTCAATTAGAGAGGGTGATAAAAAGTTTAATGCAAATAAAAATTAAGGATGGTCTCTGAAAACAATGCTGTGACTTATGAGGGTGTGTTCATGTGTGATCGGGCAGGGTTATAACAATAGTCACTAAGGGTTAAAGTCTCCTGTAAAAGGTGCAGCAAGGGTTTGGTCTGGTACAGCGAGCCCACATTTAGACACATATAAAAACAATGTTGATGAGACATTCTGACCTTTACTAATAAAATACTCATAATGCAAAATGAAAAGGTTATTATTTGAGTGTTGTCATATCCATTGTCATTCTTTGTTTTATTTCTACTGGGGAGGAGACCGTAAGGATAGAGCTGCCACAGAATTAGTAATGGGCTGCGAGCTACAACCTGAACTACTTTAAAGTATATTTGTTTACACTGGCAGCGGTAAAAAGTAAGGCGAGTATCTCTGGAATAGCGTGGCATTAAAGAAAACTTAAAAACATGATGATTCTCTTCTTTTTTGTAAATGGATTAATGGACATTGACTTGCAATAACCTTTGCAGTTAATGATTACAGATGATAGACTATACATCATCTTTATGTGTTAAGGTTTGACTGAACTATGACTCAGACAAGAAGTACATTTTCTGAGTTACTCGCACAGTATTTTCAACTTCCAGTTCTCATTTTCACCATGTGGGGAAAGGTAGTGAAAACCTGTGGCCTTATAGGACCTTTTATATGGCCCTGTAAAAGAAGAACTATTTCAATGCCTCTCTTTCTAATACACTTGTTTTCAACAAGTTAGTGTCTGTATGTTGAACCTCCTCAGTGAAGTAGCTGATTCTGCTCTTACTTACAAGCAAGTGCCAGAAATTGGCAATGACATTGGACATTGTGAGATTACCCAAGTCCACTACTACCAGCCAGTCTTCTATGCCTTCAGGAGGGACATTACAAAAAAGAGAGACAGCTTTCGCATAGTCTGGAAGAAGACGAATACAGAGAACAGACTCAAAGTGCCTGCCAAGTGTGAAGCTCTACAGACTGCAGTTGCATCGTCGCCTTTCCCTACCTTCTACTACATATTAATCTCCTTCCATGCAAAAAGTTTTTTTTATTTTATTGAGTACCATCTGGTTTCATTATACTTCTGTGGAGTTTTACTAAATATGGAGTGACATATAGTAAATAACATGAACTGCCAAGTTGCTAGTGAAGAACCAATAATTTGTTTCCTCCTCATTTAGATTTCCCTCTTCATGCGTCTGTGTGACATATGACAACTTCTCCAGACTGCCACGGCTCCCATCTGCAAGAGCTGAGCCGCAGATGGGTCGAGAGGTCCAGCGCTCCTAACAGAGTGTGTGTGAGTGTGTGTGTGTGTGTGTGTATGTGTGTGTGTGTGTGTGGCAGTAACCGATCAGGCGTTGTGGGGAGCTGCAGCAAAACTGATGGATGCCAAGGAACGACAGAGGGAGGAGGAAAGAGAGGGAGGGAACGCTGGCTAGGCCAAATAATAGAACAAGTGTCTGTACTGCAGCAATGCAGGAGCAAAAGAGAGGGATGCCAATGAAATGAAAAAAGTTTTTCACTGAAAGTGATGCGGCACGAGTGTAAAATGTTAATGAGGTGAGGCTAACACATTTTTGCAACCAGATTTTCATTCTAGAGTTCCTGTACAGTGACACTGTTCTGCTGATGTTACATCTTTAGACTGCAGTTATGACAGTATGACAGCATCACCCCCTTCTTTAGCAGAGACAACAAGCTGTGGCAATGAAAACACTCCCCACTGAGCCTCCTGCGTTTCCTACCTCCCTGGCCCTCTGAGCAAACAGCTCTACCTCCAGAGGTTATGTGGCAGGGAGAGGGGCACCTGGGACTATCGACTGGCTCCCTCTCAGCTATTATGTTATTTCACCCTGTTATGAACAAGGCCTTGAGAGGACAACCCACTGATGTTTTCATTGCAAGTAGTGTAGGAAATGCATGTTTCCTCTGTTCTCATTAACCAATCTTCCACCAAGAGATTTCTGTTCAGCCTGCTGTAGTAAAATGTAAACACACAATCTGAGCCTTTCCTCATTTTTCACTGTACAACCACCCCAACCCTGTCCAAACCAATTCCTACCTTAGCTTAATGACACAAAAATATGTGTGCACCAACACAAACAAAGCACACTAAACATTCACTTACTGATGCATGCACATAACCTTACACGTGCACAGTAAGAAGAGTTGAGCTAATGCACTGCTATACACAGCAGAAAGATTGCAGGCACTCAAGAAACAAATATCCTGTTCTCATCATAAAATTTTCATCCTATGCAAGCTTGTTGGTGGGTCAAATGCATTTCCTGGTGAAAAATATATACACTCAACCTTGAGCTGATCTTTTTAACATAATGCAATTGCTTTATTAGATTCAGGCTAGACCTTAGTCACTGGAATACCAAGTGCAAAGAGTAGTGGTCTGACTGAACCAGGTTAGAGAGGAGATGAAGGACAAAGGGGCAGCGCTCAAAAGTCCTCATGCCGGATCTTATGACTGGTCGGCATGTTCTGTTAAATAAATACATAGTTGTTAAAGTGTTGATTTGCAGAGCGTATTAAGGTTCAGCAGGAAACTGGATTCATAAGACAGGCTGCACTGCTTCATGTCAAAGACACCGAGCATACCTCAGTGGAGAGGTAGCTTTGAACAGTGGGATTTGTGAATCCATCTGAATAGTTTTCTCCAGGTAACGGTTTTACCACAAGGCTCCCGTCTAGTGACATCATCAACCTTCAAAGAATTCTGCGATTAATAGACTTTGCATGCTAATGAAATGAAATGAAAATAATAACAACAACAACAACAGAATACATCTGTTGGAAATTTGGATGACAGTCCCACTAGAAAAACTGCAGTCTTTTAGTTTTTAGAGTATTTAGAGAGAATAAACTTACAACTGCTACTGAAATGCCTGGAGTAGCTGGCAGCCTCTTGAGGCAGAATGCAGATTCTGTGTGCTGCCAAGATTCTATCTACCAATATTAATCAGATATCAAAAACATTCTGAAGTGTTGGTTTGTTGATGATCCAACAATTTTCTAATTCACCTTTTCAAATAACTTGAAAACTGCTGATAATAATTATGCTGGCTGCTGCCAATATATTATAAGAAGTGCTCGATCTAGATCAATGAGCCACAAACACACATACACACAACTGACACAATCAATATAATAGCCTCTAAAGATCATTTCACACAGAAATCAATAATATCCAAAATTCTTTTCTAATACACACACATGCATGTGCCAAACACTAACCTGTGGAGACAGGGCAGTGGGAGGCTGGGTGAAGAGTGTGGAGTGGGCTGCTGACCGAAGGCCATGTGCTCTCCTGACAGTCTGACGGGTGAAAGGAGCAGACAGTACGTCCTGCTGACGAAAAGACACAAACAGACACAAGTGTCAAGTTGGGATGCATCATCATTAGCTCAAAGTTAAAACAACAATGACAAAGTTGTGATTGTCACGTGAAAATGGAAAACATCATCACATTTTTAAAATAGCAACCATACAGACAGTAGAGTAAAATACTTTTGGTGTAGTGTTGTAGTGTTTTATTTTCTATTCCATCACAAGTCAGAGCAGTTGCCTTTGTGCAGCAATTTGCACACACCGTCTTGTCTGAGCTGTGTGTGCGGGACAGTAGAAATATCATGTGAAAATTTCTGCAGGGGAAAGTGCGTGAGGCAGTTTCTGCTGCTGTGACTGTCAATCAGAGATGAAAGAGCCGACCGGTCTGCAGCTGCTTCACACCTAAAACCATGATTAGCAGAGAGTTCTTTTTCTGCTGTCTGAAATTTTGGTTTGTTTACAAGCTGGCTGTTATCATAGTTGAGGAAAAGTGGATGATTTAATGTGTGTAGAAGTGATATTTGTTGGATAGATAGAGGTTTTTCTACTGACGTATGACAGAGGGTTACAGTAGACTGGAATGACAAATACTTTCTGTCTTTGAAAGTTAATGAAGGCACGCAGATGCTCTCTGCCTCTCAGCACTGAGGACAAATCAGATGAAAATAGAGAGGGACACTCTTTCATTATAAACACTGACAGCACAACTAGTGCTAGACACTTTAACAATACAAGCTGATTAGTAGTTTAACAAGTCACAAACCTGCTCTCAGCATTCTGTGGTAATTAATATATGAACATCAGAACTTAAACCTATAATTTCTAAATTGTACAAGAAGAAAATTTTTGTATATATATATATATACACACACACAGACCTTTACAGAACCTCCTCTGTAGAGGAATATG
>OMLM01002568.1:25716-36270 GCA_900302695.1 Helostoma temminkii
GGAGGGGAGGGGAGGGAAGGGGGGTAAGAGGAGGAGAAAGTGAGGGGGCCGAAGGCAATCACCAGCCTCCAAGAGGAAAGATGAAAAGAGAGAAAAAGATATGAGGGGAAGTGGAGAATGAAATTTCACATTACTGTTACCCAGTGCCTATGGTATTGGGGTATGGGGGGCTGCTGAATGACCGCTGGCCAAAGTATATTATGGCTAAGGAGAACAGATACAGTTGGGAATGCGAAGGGCTCAAACTAACCACATTTTACACACTTTCCCAGTTAACCCAACAGTTGTCCTCTTCTCTCAAGGACATGTGTGGTTGTGTGCTGAAAGGCTGGACAAAGAAATTAGCAGAGCAATGCTGCAGGGTATCCACAATACAGTACAATGTAAACCAAACAGAGGGTGAGTTGGTTGCAGGGTCAGTCTTTGCCCTCACCATTTATCACCTGGGAAATGTGGACACTCCCCCAACACATGCATGCGAATCAAACGCATACTTCCTCTCTGCCATTTAGTCACTGTTCATGTGTGATATACACATATACGTGAACAAGGTCGTGAAGGTGGAGTGTGCAGAGAGTAAGTTTGACAGCACAGCATCTCAAGCTGGAGCAGAGATGAATGGGTGGGCTGAAAACTGCCTTCATTCATAATGGAATACAGCAACAAAGCAGCTTCATCCCCAGGTGTCTGTGGGACTATAAGAGCTGCAGAACCGACAAAGAAAGGAAAGCAACGGGAGACTATAGGACAGATTGGAAGCCCTATGTAGGTGCACAAAGGCTGATACATGCTAGAAAAAAATCTCACATCTACTATAAAATATTTTTTATGATTTATTGCCCCAGGTGTTGCCTAAATAAGGCAATAGAAGGGCAGAGAGAACAACACCATAAAATAGCTGGTATTGTTGGAAAGTCAGGATGGCCTGGAAATGTCAGAACAAACACTGCTGACTTTATAACATTTTTAAAGCCCTCGCAGTTTCATCTACCTTTTAAAAGGAAAGCTTAAGGTCTTGTAATCAAGAACTGAATATAAGTGAGTAAAGAAGAACAAAGAGGATTTAGAGACAGACTGCAAAGATAAGGTTATGGTCAATGGATAGAGGGGACACCAGAAATGTTGAACGTAATGTGCTCTGTCTTTTATGTCATTAAAAAGACACATCCTTCGAGCCATGGTGATAAAGCTGATGATCAGTAGTACAGAGTGGTGTGGGCGTGAGGGGGAGGCAGCACAGGCACACATGAGAGACACAGAGTGAACAAGCATGAGAGAGGGGAGGAAGGACTGTGCAGGAGAAAATTCTGAAAAGTCTTCTGTGTGTGTCTCTGCATGTCTGCTGGTGTGTGTGTGTGATTGTGTGTGTGTGTGGGTGCGTAATCATTACAAAGCATTAATCCTTAGCAACAGTGAAATCAACAAATAGCAAGGACCACCTCCTGTCACAATGATATAAGAATAGCCACATTAAACTACAATATTAGATGGCACATTTTCAACCCCTAAACATTCACTGGTAATACTTTTGTATATATGGGGTCAAATATAGTTTACACTCTTACAACAGAATTTGCAAGTTCCCAACTACACCTTCCTAATTCTATAAAACCAGTAGAAAAAGCAGTCAGGATCTTTGCATGTGTTTAAACAGTGTGAGTCTTTCAACAGACTGCTGCAACTGGGGACACAGGGCAACAGCATAATGTCCACATGCTGTGTCTCAGCAGGTTGAGTCTCACTAAGGCTACACAACCATCACTGCAGATTCTTGTGGAGAGTGGCATCAAAACACTGTAGATCGGCTTTTACTACAAGCTGAACCTGTATGTAACTGTAGTTATCAGCATCAATCAAAGTTTTATGAGCCTGCCATTTGTCTCTGCTGAAACTAGGGCTTATGTGGGATGTGGTTAGATGGCTCCCCTATGGAGAGGTATTTATGTACACAACACTGCTTTATTACAGGCACGAGTCGGTCAGTAATATCTACCATTTTTTCCTATTTGTGCAACTCCTTTTATTTACCACAACACATCATGCAAACACACAGAAAAATAGCCAGTCACGTTCAAAAGGAACTGTGTTTAACACATTGTGATGTCTGCATTACACACATGGACAACCTGTGTATAACTACAATAAATATATGGAACACTTTTACGTTGGAGCAGCACTGACACAACCTTCTGTGAAACACATTAAACAGGTTGTGAAATTCAAAACACTGTCAGAAATGTACTGTGGAGGCCACAGTTATTAATATTCTGACTGCTACCACCACATGTTACAGTGCCTCTCCAATATGTTTTAATCAAGTATTACAATATCTGTAGGCTGATTCAGCACACGGTTGACATTTTAAAGGCTAACAGATTTTTTAGGTTGAAGGGATAGACAACTACTCACCACTACCACCCACACCACTTGAGTGAATGACTTGACCCATCACCCACAGCATGTCTTTCTTATGCCAGCTTGTTACAGCACATACTCTGCGTTATCCAGTGCACTTCTATATTATTTCCACTACACCTTCACATCAATGAAGACTGCAACCAGCCTTTACTGTTACTGCTAGAAATTGGAAGCTGTTATACATTTAATATTCTGTTTTAAATGTTGCAAGGTTAAAAAAAGGTGCAGCTGTGGTCATCTGACTGTGGCAGACTTTTACATGTAGGCAACAGGTGCTTATTATAGTTCGCATGTAACTCAAACAGCTGTTACTGTGCCTTCATGTCATAAGTTTCATCAGCCCTGCAATGAACAGCTGTGAGTGACACAGTTACAGGAGGCAACCACACCTCCATCCCACCTTCTATTTTTCATTACAGCAGTAACACCATTTATCAAGAAATCACAATAGTCATTATTATGATCAGAGGTTTCTGTTTGTATGAAGCGAGAGGAACTGGCTACTGAAGCTGACATACTCTAACACTCCCACTTCCTTGGACATACAGAATTTGATCTATTTTGTGTGGTGGGTAAACACACTTTTAGGACAGAGTTATGGTCCATAATAGTAATGAAAAATTCCAACTGGAGAAATTAGACTTTATGCATTTCCCTGAGGAGATTTTGTGACAAATGCAAAATAAGCAAAGAGAAAGCAACTCTCTTCAAAAAGACAAAATAATCATTTATATTCATTTCTGCATCTAATGAAGCATAAATGTGAAGGAAAGCCACATAGACAGTTCTATAATTCAAGACTGCAATAAAAACAGCCACTGTCTGTGCATTGTAGCATTACATTTATTCCAAACAGCCAAGTGAATATTACAAAGTGAGTAGTGCAGTGCAGGAGCCCTGTCACCGAGTTGTGAAGAAGGATTTCTATATGTCTGCACAGAAAAATGTTGGTCTGTATCCTGTTAGATGAGATGGTGTCAAGAATGGAGAAGCCAATTTTGCATAGGAAGGAGAGAACAGGAAACAATGAGCAGGATAACCTTCAATTCTCTGTTGGGAAAAGGACATTTTCAGTGTGCAAAGTGTTACCCAGGCAACAGCAGCACCATGACTTTTTGATAAATCTCCAGGACTTCTCTTCACGCCTCAAATTCAGCTTTTATTACTCACATGCACTTTGTGGCCTTGATTGTTCACGAGGGGGATTTCTCACATTCTCCTAATGCCAGCATAAAATACCTGAATTTACAACGCAGCTCAATACATAGTAATATTAGAAATGCTGCCAAAGGCTGGAAACAAAAAAAGTACTGCAATTGTGTTGCTACTACATATCAATAAAGGAAAAACTACTAACTTTGCCTTCTATTCCTACTCCCATAGCGCCTTCTTACTTATCCCTCCATCCTGTTGACATCCCATCCGGTTCATGCCCAGGTTGGGATTTCCCCAAGGTTCCCCTCAGGACCTGGGTCAGTAAAAGCTCTGGCAGTACAAACTGAAAGCTGAGTTGGAGGTACATCACTGATCCACTCTGATGCTAAGATCAGCTTTTCTGCCTTCTCGCTGCTCAACTATTTTGCCTGGGAAAACAACAGCCAGTCTGAATACCTGGTAATTGTCTGGCTGGATGACAAACGTTCAATCTCAGTGCTGTGGCTGTAAGCAGAAATAACTGAATAACCTTTCTTTGACAAGCAGATAATTGTCTTCTCTAAGCATGTACCAGGGGAGTTAAGGGGCTCAGCTGCCGTTAGGCTACAATGCAGGCATAACACTGCAGAAATACACAAACAACAAGGTCAGACAAACATGTATGAGCTGTGATTTTCCATATATACAGTGAACATAACAGCTTTTTTACTCCAATGCCACAGGAATGGCAGACAGACACATCCACACTTACACTGATACCCCAACAATCACACTATGTAGCCCACATTATCAGAACACGAAATCAGCTGCAGTAAATAGCTTAAATAATAACAACCATGTGGTGGACAATTCTGAATACCATAAGGACAACATAATGGAGCCAATTATACTGAAGCAGACACACTCACATGCCTCATACAGGCTGCCAGTGGGGTCACAAGATTCTAGTGCAATACAAAAGCCAGAGAGAGTCTGACTCTCACAACCTGAAAATAAAATTAGAATCTGTGTTTGTGCATCTGTCCACACAGGATATTTTGCAGGCATGAGGGGAAGGAGCAGTGCGCTTGTGTTTGCTTTGCATGCTGTCTATATGTGCACGGTATTAAGCAAGGCTGGGTGATGTAAACTTTACAAACACATGGGTGTTTACGTTTCCCTTGCAAAATGAGGATGCTGCTGTGTTTAGAGTGAACTTGTTTTAATTTGGCTTTCTCAATACTGCCTTGGAAACACTGTCCTAACATGTAGATATGTAAAAACATACTTTTAGCCAAACAAGCCAGGAAACCTGTCCTGCATGATGGCTCTTAGCTCACCAAGCCAAAGCCCAATGAACATCATCTGTATGAAACTGCTCTCTCCAACAAAGTCTCCCATCCACCATCTTGTCCATCCTATTTATAGCCTGGTGAAGCACTAGCTAGCTGGCAAAGGATGAGTAACAGTGTAGTGAGAATGGAAATGTCTAGTATCTGAACTGCTCCATCCTGACTTTCTTTTTGCTCACAGTTTCATTTCAGATCAAAGGCTCTGGACAAGCCTTCACACAAACAGCTGACTAACAATCCCCAGTCTCACAAGAGAAGGCAGGTTATATGTGTGTGAAGTTGTGAGTAGCTGATATGTGTTTCAAGATGATGCAAGGCCTGCGGGATATGAGCACACAAACCAGACACGCCAAGCAGTGGAGAGAAAACAACGAGCAGCAGCACGGCCATTGCTAACCTTCTCTGTAAGAAGGTTGTGGGACTCAGAGGCCCAGTGCTTTTTTTGACCTTCATGTGTGGAATGAGGATGAGAAAACCACAGGAGGCTCTGAGGTCACCAGCTTCTTCCTCCTTTTTAAATCAGCGTGACAGGTTTATGCACATGCACGTACACAAAAATTAATAAAGAGAGAGAGGTGGACGAGCACAGCTACAGCACACCTGCAGCAAAGCCTCAGCCTATTAAATGCAAACAAAGAGCTCCACTTCAGTGCATTTAAAGTGGTAGCCGCGGTCTGCATGCGCTGTCAGAGCTCAAGGGAAAAGTCCTCCCCAATCATTCTGATCATGTTAATTAGCATTATCCTACATGAATGCCATGCTTAATAATGCCACACTGCAGTTGCAGCGAGAAGATGAGCCCCTACAAACACTGTGGGTTTAACTGCATGACCGAGAACAACAATTATAGCTGTCGGCTTTCATTAACAAACACCCTCACTCTCAATGACTGCTAATGAGACCACGAGTCACGTAGTTTTATTCAAACACTACCATATCTGTATTATTGAACATGCCTTCTTAAACTGATGCCCTGATCCCACTGTCAGTCAAGAGCTAAGTGATCTTTAAATCCAGAAAACAAAACTCTTCCAAGCTGCTCCATCACATCAGAGACCTCAGAAACAATGGATTTTAATAACACAGCTATTTACATAAGCATATGTATACATAAGCCATTTACTTACTGCTCTGCATCCCAGAGGTGCCTTTGAACAGAAACGAGATTGTATCACAGACACATCATCTGCTTTAAGTCTTTACTGACTTTCACACACTGAAAGACAGAACACCACTGTATACGGCAACATTTTAGCATAGACTGTGACAAAATGTACACAATAAGCATTATCAATCAATATCACTGTATAAAATTATTCATACGATGACAGGTCATGACACTACAGATCACTTTTTTATCATGAAGTATCTGTTTTGCAGCGACAAATGGCATCCAAGATTAAGTCTCACACTGCGAGTAAATGGAAAAGCTAAATCAAATATTCTGCAGTACAGTCAGTCAACTGCTTAATATATGTCAAAACTGTGAAAAGATTTGGCCATTATTTCCCAGGGTGAGAAGCTAGTGCACAGTATCCTTCCCATAAGACTGTCTGGTCAAAACCTCTGGTCCATTCAGAAACACAGAATATCATTAAAATGGCTGGTTTATTTGAATGAGGCCCCAAGGTGCTGAGGCAGCAAAAGTAAAAGCCTCCATTCCCACCCCCACCCTACCACATATTTGACTGATCCCCACTTCTTCTCACACCACACATATAACCTCAGCTCGGCTCTCTAAAACAGGCATGCTTATTCCACGTGTCTCCAGCCATTGATCCACTTGCGCTGATACAGGAGTTAATTAAAAGAAACAAGGCTTAAAGCTCATACCCTTGATTCATTTAGAAACTAGTGGTTAAGCAGTCAGAGGAGACAGCTTTTCTACAAAACAGGAAAACTATCAGAAAGAGCAGAGCAGAGCAGAGACAAAACTAAACCAGCACACCTAAAAATATGAACCTGAGTTACATCAATAATAATAGATCTTGTTGTGAGCTGTTTGAGGTATGTGTGGCTTGGTCTTGCTGATCATACCGCAACAAAGGGACTTAGAGTCGATCGTTGGACAGAGCTGTACATCTTTGTTTGTTTTCTCCATGGTAAATCCCCTGTGTGTACTTGTGTCTAACATGACTCTGCTACAATCTGGGTAATTACAGTGCAAACAAACAGGGCACCAGGCCGAACACAGAGCCTTGCTTTCTGGGGCTCATTGACTCCCTGGATGTGTTCACAGTCTGATCAATCTCAGTTAAGGCTCAGTTCTTGACTTCTGCTTGTGTAATGGGGTTGTCAGAGGCATCATTCACAAAATACAGACAGCTAATTTCACGCAGAGAGCAGGCTGGCAATGGGAAAGCAAAGAACAACAAAGGTGAAGTATTCTGACTGAGCATAATGTGAGTCTTAAAGCCCCTGGAGAAAAGATGCACCAAAGGTGAGAACAACTCTCCTTATTTTCGGTCATGACCTTTCAGACAACATATTGTCTATGAGCAGCTGCCAGGCAACCAGTTGGTGCTGTTTGCCTGATGAGATTCCCATTGATTTCACATTTAAAGGACCCTTTACCTGAAAACTAGACACCTTCATGATCTTCACCTACATTAGTTTTTTTTGTTGTTGTAGTTGTTAGAGTGCCAACCCTTTAAAGAGACATGTCAAATTAGCTTCTTTGATTTGCTCTTCACACAGAGCGTGCAGTAATAGTAGTAATACATGTACGCAAGTTTAAACAAGCTCTACTGTGACGACATATGTGTGCCAACCACCGCTGTTAAAGTGAGCTGATAGTAAAAAATGACAAACAGCTTCAACTAAGCTACCACGAACAGATAATCCCTCAAGTAGTCAAAATGACCTCACCCACCCAAGATTTCCTTCCAGCAGAGCAGCTTCATCTGTCCTCTGCATCTCAGAGATCAACAAGCCTTATCAGAGGAGACACTGGTCCATATTCTCACATTACCAGGGCAAAAAAAGGTGTAATGAACTTGAAAATGTCAAGCCCTCTTGCCATTAACCCAGTGCATCGATCCAGCAGGAACAGACTACTGACTACTTATGAGCTGATGTGTGTGTAGTTGGGAGGGGAGTAATTCAAGTGATTAGAGTGCCATTAGCCTCATTTACATTTGAAGGGGTCCCTGTTTGAAAGTAAAGTGTAATTTGTGCACCTTAGTTGCTTTTCAGTGTTTGTATCCTTTTTTGATAAACTACGACACGATGCAGAAGGGAGGGGATGTTTTATTCATCCAACAGTATTTGTTAGTGGCGTGTATGCACGTATAAATAATTTACAGAATTATTATACTCACATCAGCTGTCATGGATCTTAAATGCTTCACCAACACACACAATACTGTAGATCCCATTTCAATTTCTTGTTATATTTTGGAGAGTGCTGATTCACAGCTATTCTGAAGATGACGGAAGCAGCAGTGCTAAAAAAGGTAGTTTAGCTACTGATTGAGTATTTTTACCAATGGATCTAATAATTTTGCCAGAAATGAGGCAGTGATTTTTGAGTAAAACTGTCATTTCAAAGTGAACTGTGTTCTCAATAATAGTCTGCTTTGCAATAATGGTTTCAGTTGTGCAGAAGTGACACAGGAAAGCTCTAAGTAGAAGGAGCTGCGCTCACCCAATTTCCCGCCAGTGAAAGAGGTGAGCCTGAGGCCAAGGGAATCCTCACATCACAGGATCCCAACATTCCTCTTAACAATTTTCCATCCATTACTCCATCACTAAAATACAGTAGGATTCATTCATACATAATATGAAACAATTCCAACTGTCAGATGCATCACTCTTGCCAGCTAAGCCAATATTTACTTTCCTGCTGCTAGTTTTATAGTCATGATTCTGCTTTTGCTTCCCTGCCTGATATGATTGTTTTGCACAGTTATTTATGGATATGTCAGAGTCAATACACCCTATTGTTTTCAATTCAATAAAGCCGTGCAATATACATAAGTGGAAGCATGGCAGGAATACTGAGGCAGAGTGTGTTCAAAGAATTTGACTCTATCATGAGGCTGGAATAAGAAGCTCTACACACAGTAATGTAATAATGGTTTTTACATTCACTGGGGAGCCAAGCCTGTAAACTTGACTCAGTGACTCAGTGTGCCCATTTCTCCAAGTATGTATACCTGCAGCTGAAAGACATCTAAAAAGTAATTTTACCTCTAATTACGTATATCTGAGGGCGAGGCTCTACCTCTGAGGGAGGGACAGATTTATATTTAACCAACAAAGCTATTGATGAATTGCATGCATTCACGTTGAAAATTATGCCTAGTTATCGAAAGCTTCACTGTCACTTCCCATTGTCAGCAGCTTGTGCCCCTGCATCCATCCCAATCTGCTGCTTTATAAACAAGGGTACAAACAATCAATAAGTCCTGAAGGAGAGGTCAAACCCCCCCCACACTCTTGCTAATTAGCTACATACTGGTGGGTCTTATGCAAGGCAACGTTCTATCAAACTGGACTAAGAAGCAAACAAGGTCAGATCAATTTGTGCTAGGAAGCAAATGCATGTTGTTGTATTTCTCAATGCAATTGACACAGTCTGATTTTTGGTGACAAAGTGCTTTGAGAGCAGCCAGTAGGTGGACACCTCCAACCACACTTGAGTAAATTCAGGTAACATAGTAGCATCTTTACATCACGGCCATATTGTCCCTCCATTGTACCTTTCTTGCACAGGTGTTAACTTCCAACTTGCCATGATTTTATATAAATGTTACATAAAACATTCACATGAAATAAATTATCATAGTACAGGCATATTTTATGGCTGCAGTGCTTGTCTAAGTGTAGGAAAGGCACGCTGGCTTAGACCCAAACAAAAAGACAACAAAACACATCAATCTGGAAATGCTTTCACATAACTGTCACATATTATTTGACAGATCAGCTGACCTTGATATAAGTGAAATCTGCCCAGTGTAATTTACAGTGCTTTTTGGATGCAGCATTGCCACAGATCTGTTTTGCTGCCACAATAATGAGCCGAAACCTATACAGTATGTGTTGCCATGAAGGTCTGGGCTGCTAACGACCTTCAGGTTCTAGCAGCAGCCTCGCGTGCCCTCCTGGCAGAGGACGCCACCAGCACAACGTCCCAGGGATAAAAGGGTGTAACCAAGCGTTGCCGTCATCCATCACCACATTACACACGTTGGTCTGGCTTAATATCCTTTTCAGACTTGACTGGAGACACGCTGGGACACACAGAAACACTGGAAGCAGCTAATTAGTCCACGCCAACAGCAGGTTCCAGAGGTTCCACTTCGAGGGTGAATTCCTTCCAGAGTGCTAATGAGGACTTTGTCCATCACAATAGTCTCATCCATTACAGTTCTACAGCATCTCCATAATGAAAAGCAGATTACAGGAGCATGTGGCCCTTTACTCCAGTAAGGAAATCATTAAAATAATAACTATACGCAAACAAGAAGACAGCAGGAGCTACACTTGCTAAAAAATGATGACTATTTTTCCAGCGAGTGTCTATTACTGAACCATTTCACCTTCCAGGACAGTTCTTTTGACCACAGGGCAAACAGCTGGGGAATATGATAAACGTTACTGGGCTGTGCACAGACTCACAGAGCATGGGGAAGCTTGAGGAGGAAAG
>OMLM01002568.1:36290-65095 GCA_900302695.1 Helostoma temminkii
GGGAAGCTTGAGGAGGCAAGCACAGTAACCATACAGTATGCTTGGAGGTGTAGGAGAGCTTAAAAGTGGTGAGGAAAGGGAGTTAATTAGCTGAAAAACCATTGTTTAGAAAATTTGAGCAGTAATATAGTTATAAAAAGCTGTTTTAGGTGCATGTGTCAAAATACCTGCAGTAGAAGCTGTGAACCACAGCAGAGCTATCAACTGACAAGAGCTCTGTCAAAAACACAGTCACTAAAGCCATTTCATCATTTCATCACTGCGCTAAGATGACAGCACACAGTTCTTATTTTGTGATGCATGGCCTCACTCAAAGGCACCGTAAAATATAAGTCTCACAGGTAAAAATGAGATATAACAACTCTGCTTACCCTTAGGTTTGAGGGAATGAGTATTCAGTCTCATTAAGTATTAAGTATAAAAATACAAATGTGTTTTGTTTAAACTAAATCGGAAAATTGTCTTTTTGCTTTTTGTGGGGGTGAGAAATGAGAGATCCTCTGTAAATAACCAATGTCTCATAAAGTGTTAAATGCGTCATTACCTCACCCTTGAGTAAGTACACTGTTTTGATGTGAGATGTCCCCCGCACAATGAAATGTACAAGTGAGAGCTTTGCTGAGGCTGAAGCTGGTTTCTAAAGCAGGTTCAGCAAGCTGATCATACTGGATGAACTTGTTTTAGTAAAGAAACAGTGCAAGCATCCACTCAGTGTCTACTATTATTATGTCTATAATGCTCAGTTTGATGTTCAGACAAATCTCTATTTTAGCACTGAGGCCATAGTTAGTGATGATGTTATACTGATATTGAACTGCTGTTCCTCATTCTTGACTATAAAAAACATTACTTTGCCCCAAAATGACAGCGTTATTAATCCCCTTTCCGTCATGTAGATAATCTGTTATGGCGAAATGACAGGAATGGTCAATTAAACAGCGCCACACTGCCATGGTATTATCCAGTCGAGTACTAATGTCTTTCAAGATTTTCTCTTGTGCTGTTCATTTCATGATCAAATTAATAATTGCTCAGTTTTTTAAGTCCATATTCCACCTTACCTTTTACACTGATCTCATGACCACACACAAATAAATGAGAGCGAGCAGCAGTGCTAAAGGGACACGCACTGTTTTATAATCAACATTAAGATTATACAGTAATGCTGTGGCAATATGGGAATTTCTGGGAAACTGTTCCCAGACAAACAACAAAAGCCCATACAGGTGATAGCTTATGACAAAGTTTGGATTTTACTGACCACTAACAAGTCCTCCAGAAGAACTAAGGCTATCATCCTGACTTTGGTCAAACTAGGGCAGATTGCCACTGAAGCAGAGTAGATTAACATGCCTGCATGGTGATACAAGATTGGTTGTCACTGCTCCATTTCCTGTTTATTGCTCTGCAGCACATAGACTAATTCAGTGAAGTGAAACAGTGAAGATTGGGGCAGTCAGTAGTGGACTGCACTATTCAGCTCTTCAGCGGGGATACATGTACCAGTGACTGTAACAGTCATTTTTATCAATGGATTTCTGAATAATTACTTTATAGCATAGCCAGCGTGCCAAATTAGTATTTGATTTTTATTTATTATGCCTCTTACAAGATATTGCATACATCCCTTTTTTCCATTTGTTATGCATTTGTGGAATTTTCTCTTTGTCCATATGACTTAACTAAATTTACGTTAGTTATTTTCTATACAGCTATATTGCTCTCCTTAAAGCAGCTTGTTCATATAGTTAATCTGGCCAATGTCCACTGTACGCACGCCAGCTGCTGCTGTATTCTAATATGGAAAATGTAAGTGTGTAGAGCAGAAGCAGAAGCATGGGATGGTATGAGGACTGAATGCAATCATTTTTGTAACTATACCTTTGGCTATCAGGAATCCTATTGTATCGCTATGTCTCATATAGCCTAGCAAGAGTGTATGAAATCCCAAAGGAAAACAAAGATCAATTTTCTCACCCACTAAAGAAAACCCTCTAAACTGCACTTCATGCCCATTAAAAGTGCCTGTGTACAGATAGTAATCTAATATTATTGAAAAAGATGGAACAGTAAAGCTGTGCTGACCAAAGACTATTAAGATTCCTCTCCAGCAGAGGTACCAGACGAGATATGATCAAAAAGGAGAACAGCAGGTGCAGGTCGCCATCGTAAACCTCTAGACAATTTGGCTTTAGCACTGAAATGCCATCACTTATCTTCCACAGAAGGACACGTGCATGTCAATCATCAGACTGACATGAAGAATGAAATCGTTAATATGCCTATAGCACATAAATAACAGCTAATGTGACATCTATTCATTATTTCATTTCAGTACATCCATTCCCCTCTCAGTCACACATGTAAATGTGAGATCCCCGTAACGGGATGAATTACATTAAAGAAACTGTCTGTGTGGACAGGTTTATCAATCAGTCAACGTTCCTGTCACCTTTAGCAGACAGCAGTCACTCGCTTATCACACTAATCCGGATAACTTTAGCAGTGAGCCCATGAAGGCGGCAGGGATAAATTAGTTTACTGCTACACTGATTGGATTAAAATCCAGGAGTAGGCCGCGACCCCCTGGCCCTGAAGACTACAGCCACCAACTGCTCAGCTTTAATGAACAAGTCAGTCTAAATGGAAATAAATAACAAAAAAAAACATGGTTTGAGCTCTCGTTTTCACGCAAGTCGACCACTAAGATGTATATTTTAAAAACATTAGGGGAATATTGAGACAATATAGTCATTGTAAAGAAAATCTCTTTTCAGTCCGAGATTTACAGCCCTTTTAGAAGAAATATTTATTCGCAGTGACTCAAGTCCCTTGATACACTTTAAGACAGCTGCATTTTATATGACAGCTGACTCAATAGTAATCGCGTGCAGGTTAAATGTGAGCCTCCGGAGCCTACAGTCTGCTTTGCATCCCTGGGGATTCGACCCATCATGACTGCATTTTAGTGAGAGTATCCAGAGCCGTTATTCTGCTCACTGCATGAAACTGGGCTCTAGACAACACCTCTGTGTCTTCTGAAGAACATGTCCCGCTAACAGGCACTGTATGTTTAATGGCAGCTCATAAGTATGTGTTCCACTGCAGCTTTATAGACAGGTCTAGAAACACAGACACTGCAGTAAAGGACCCACAAATGAACACACAAGCTCGGCTGTCACACAGTGACAGGAATGAGTTAGGGGCTGCAGCAGCAAAGCTTAGATGGACGGGGACAGGATATGACAGGCAAACAAAACTACAACCTAAAATAAAATGAAAACTTATTACAACCAAATCTGCTGAGACATACACAGTGAGCCGTAACTCTCCCTGGCAAATCACTTAAGATTTAAATAGACCTGCTTATTTTAGAGGAGGGCAGATTAACTCTCCACAGGGGTAAACGTGTTCAGATGTAATAGTTCTCAGTGGGCAACAGCTCTAGGGATGGTGTGGAGGTTTGTGTGTCTGTTCTGACCAACTCGCCTCTAGACCGGCCTGTTTCAAAGGAAGGAGAGCCTGGTTTAATTTCACAAGACCTCTGGAAAGTAATCAACTGTTTGTATAAGAGAGGAGTATGAAAGAAAAGACAGCAAAGAGAAAAAAAGACAAACTGAGTTGGAAAAAATGAGAAAGGGAACGAGCCGTGTGGCAAAATCCCAGCTTTGTTTCTGGCTATAGTGAAAGAGCTGTAGTATCCTGAGCTGCAATCTCTTCCTCATTCTTTCATATTCAGGCCCATCCTGTGCTTCTCCTCCCTCTTCAGGGAGCTGCTGCTGTACAGATTCAGAGTTTCAGCCGAGGGAGTGGGTCACACAAGTAGTGACGAGACGTTCGCGAGCATTTTTTAAGGCTGTATCGTTTTGCTATAGTGGCCTTGAAAAGGACCTGAATCAGCTTGTAGGAAAACCCAGGATCTCCTAGCTTGAATGGGGAAACACCCGCAGGGAGGGGAGAAACAGCAGGCTGGAGAGTCTGACATCATCCAAGTGTGGGCTTCCATGTTTCTGTGAAGTCTCATACATGTGTGTGTGTGTGTGTGCACATAAAAACAGTGACCGTGTCTTCTCACTCTCCCTCACTCACACACACACAGGCACACTGTAGTTTTCCTCTGAAGGGGCAGGCATTCATTTTTCTCAGTTTCTGCTGCTGCACCAACACTCACAGACACTGCAGTTCATGCACCATGTAGAAACAGACATATAAAGGCAACCATCGGTTACTGACTTTGGACTAAACCTCGAAACTGCAACCAAAAACCTCCTCTCACCAAACACTCCTATAGCAGTAGTACAAAAATAAGATCCCCCCATTCACTGCCGTCGGTTATCAAACCAATCCCAACATCTACTGCAGACACAGTCCGATACCTTCAACGGGATCGTATTTAAATTCACACACAGAAATTAGAACAGCACTGGCTGGGGAAGTTGAAGGACACCGGAGAAAACACGAGATGCGGGGCTTTGTGTGAAAGCAGAGTATCTGAAGGCTAGTTACAGTAAACGGCGGGGCAGCGTCAGAGGGTGTTGATGGGCTTCAGCGAGCGCTCCAAAAAACTGCATTGCCTCTGTCAGAGCTTAATGTCCCACTGTGGTGTAAAACAACCACACGGTACCGGGGTGGCATACATGTCATGACTCATCTTGTGCATCACCTTTCCGTGAAGCGCAAAATCAAGAAATGACATAAACGGTAAATCTTGAAGCTAGTTAGCTTTACTTCCTTAGCCAGCAGAGCGGCCACCGCCGCTTTCTCTTGCTGGACCAGCCCGCCTGCCCGGTCCTACACCTCCCTCTGCGTGCACACAGACGTCCTGGGACTTACCGATCTTATGTGCTGATGATGTCGCTGTGAGGACACAACAAGTGCTGGGAGGCTGCCGGCCACGGCTCCGCTGCTCCGGGGCAACAGGAGTACTGATCTACACACTTTCGCAGCCATCTCTGTTGTGAAACCTCGCCGGGAAGGAGACTGCTGCGGGCGGACCGAGACACACCGAAGGGTAGAGGGAGGGAGGTGGGCGGGTTGCGGGGCTGGACTATGGCTTCGTACACATGCCCAGTGTTGCACCACTATGCAAAGATAAGAAAGTCATGGCCAATTCAAAACAAACATATGCACAGACTGTATCTGACTTATCTCACCATCAAACACGGAGCTACTGCTGAAGTGTTGACTATATCAGAAATTTGCAACATTGGGTACCATACACACTGTTTCCTTGTCTTCTCTAAACCCCCCTTTTTTAAAAATTATTTTTAACTGTAAAATATTATGTCTACAGCTATAATACATATGTATATTATCACTACAATCACTACAGGAAGGCGTAAGTATAGAGTTACTCTTTGAAGATTTCAACCTATAATTGGCTGAATGTTTGTGTTAGGCTACATCACTGGCCACACCACCTACTCCTCTGTAACTGTGTCTAATATTAGCTTGTCCTTCAGTCACTCCTGTGACTATGTCCCAAAAGTGAAACCAACAGGATCAAATCTAATTGAACTGATCTTCAAAGACATGTCAACTGCACTGGGTATTTCCTAATATACAAGCATTTTTGGTACCTCCTGTACCAAAATGGCAGAGCGTAGGACAAACAGTTAAATTTTATTTGCTCAAGAAGCTGCTGCAGAAGCAGGTAATAGGAGCGCTAATGAATTTGCTTGTTAATGATTGTCAAGGAGACTTCTTATGTGCACCTTTGTCTTTGGCCAAGTCTGTCATACAATACCAACTGCCACACCTGTACTGGTCAAGGGTGAAAGCAGATAACACAGTGTCTCCTGCATTATTAATGTACAAGACTAAACGTATACGAGTGTAAGTTTCGCTGTAGTAATTTATATAATTTAATGCCCCATATCATGACTCAAACTTTAAAGAATAGGTAAATAAAGAAAAGGAAAATAGAGATTTTGTTTGTTGGGCATGTTGGTATTGTGTTTGTTTGTGAAATACAGTAGTAATATGAAAGTGCTCCTGAACTCACCCCAATACCCTCTGTGCTTCTTCAGGTGCAGTGCATCAGCCTGTGTGGGCGATGCAATTTAAATGCAAATCCGCAGCCATGGACAAGGACCTGCTCAAGGCCTCAAGGCTGCATTGATTCAGAAAGCGAATCTTTGTGTGGTGCCTAATAGTACCAAGCACAGGCTCACATAAACCTCTACAGTACCGCTGTAATTGTACCATGACAGTATGCATTTGCACGTGGCATGTCAGCTATGTAAACAGTAAAGTGAAATATACCTGCAGATATTAGATTTTATAAATCAGTGTGATCATTTAATGAACAAAAGCTGTATGATGGGTGATTACCAGTGTTTCTAAGTATATTTGACTTGAATATTTTGTTTGTTAGATTCTAATGTCTATCCAGACCAACTGTGTGACTATTATTTAAAATATTACTCCAAAAAGCTCCCAGCATAAAAATAAATAGTAGCAATACATACACTTTAACAGCAACAGCAAGATCAAGCATTGGTGGTACCACTGTTCTTAAATGCCATTGAGTCCTAAAATACATTTAAAGAGTTTACGCTAAAAAGGGGGGCACAGTTAGGGTTAGTTAATGTTGGCCAGACATTGATTTTCATTTTACATTGTGCCTTCTGAATTTAATATTGATATATTCTGTCACAAAATTAGATTTATGGCATTAGAATGTGTGCAGTGCTGACCTTAATCTTTTTCCACAGTTGTTGGCTAACTGTAAAAAAGGAAAGACAAGTCATTGTTTAAAACAGACAACTGAAAAACTCCCTGCACCTATATCCCAAGGTAGATGAAATGAGCAGAGTACAACGAGAGATGTGTATGTTCCTGCATGTCTGTGCATGACTGAAATGTCTCCTAGCAGGAGGACAATGAGTGGTTGTATGAAAAAGGTTGTGCCCAAAACAAGCACGCATGGGTGTGTAACTTGTATTTCCCGACACCACCAGTCAGGTAGTACATAAGGTACTGTAAATGGAGACCTAATTAGGCGGTATACGCTGTCTTCCTTTTCTAGCTTTCTTGTGTACACAGAAGCTCAGAGACACCACACCACAATACGACAGCTGAAACTAGAGCCGGCGTTTGTCTGCAGGTTTGTACCTGAGCAATCTTTCACAATTACAGAGGTACAGCTTGTGAAGCCAGTTTGACCATGGTTTGACCATAGTTTTTAAGACATGTCTTCATACAAAAATATTATTGTTGTTATAAAGCTAACACTCCCAAATGGATTTACAAGTGTGTTCTTAACGTAGCACTCAAGCGTGAGACACCCGCTTAAACCAGACACAAGTCACATTGGTGGCATCACCACTGACATTTGAACTGAGGAGGCTCTTGTGTATGTCTTATGTGCGGTACCGCCTTCACACTGTAACAATAACATGGCGGCTTTAAGTGATACTGCATATAATGTTGTGACATGTAACATGAAGGCTGCAAGGTGAACAGTTACCTTGCATGCCTAAAGTTTAACCTGAAATAAGTGTTAGAGTCAGAAATAGGCCAAGACACTAAACACTACAGCATGACTAGATGCCTTGGACATGATGACAGAGCTAAAAACACTCTGACCATGAGCTATTTACATTTAGCTATTCCCTTCCAACTAGTTTAGACTGTATTTGTGTATGTACTATATTTTGCATATGATTTGAATGTGTCCTGTGTGAGTTTTAGATGTGTATTTAAAGAAGGCTGTAGTTCCAATGGGTAATACCTAATGCATGTTTATGATAGCAATAAAAATCCCTGAGTGTTTGTGAATTAGATAAATGACTCTGTATTAGAGAATTACGTGCTGCCATTGTGGATACACAGGCCACGCTGATATTATTATTGTCCTGATGCTCAATAGGATATTTCAATAGTGGTGATATATTGCAGACACTAATGAACTCTGCAGTGAAAGGCTGCAGGCTCAGTTAAGTAGCCCTGTCATTAAAAAGGAAAAGAGAGGGGAAAAGGGGAAAGACAAGAAACAGAAGAACATTGAACATTGCTTTATCAAAGGATGGTGGGAAAAGACAAATACATTAGTACAGATTATTTACTATAAGGAGCTGGATTAGTTGTGCTGTGTGTACTTTATATTAAAGTACTATTCTAGTGAGACAATGATTAACTTCACTATAATTTTATTGATAACAGTAACTCCAGTGTTGCATTAGCAACATGGTGCAACTATAAAATGTCAAGAAGCTTGTACAAATCGGTCAGAGAGACTGTTGATGCCCTCTGACCATTTTGACCACAAGACCATAATAGTTCACATTGATTAATCAAAATATTGACGGGATGTCCACACTTTTGGCTCCACTTGTCAGGACAGTGTTTCATTTATAATTTGTATAGAGTCACAAACTGTCTTTATATACCACAGACCTTCAAATGACAAACGTTTAGCTTCAGTTCCACCAGAATTACAATGCAAAGTCAATTTAAAGACATTAAAATTGCAATATGCACTGTATCTAACAAAGTGTCACAAGAATTTGATAATCTGATACAGCAGAAACTACCCATGTGCGGTGTCGATGATGAAAAAAGTGTGTTATAAACACAAAAAGAAGAGGAGTCCAAGACAAACTGTGAGCAAATAAGGTATGCAGCTGGAAACAGGCAAACAACATGCCTCTACCCATGTTTAAGAATATAAAAATGTGCATATACTGGTCTGTTTGCATTTGGGTGTGAGCAACATTTCTTTGTCTCCAGGTGTGTCTAGTCATTTGTAGGTAGGAGTTCAGGTGTAATTTAAAGGGCTGGGACTGGTTGAGTTGGGAGTATACCTGCATTGTGCAATTGAGCAGTCTCACAATATAACACTAAAGGAAAAATCATGAGGTCAGAAATCTTTCAAAAAATTCTTTGATAGATGTTTTGGCATTTACACAGCAATTCAGTTTAGTTGCTTCTAAGTGTAGAAATACAAATATGAAGAACTGTTCCAATGTTTGAGCCATTTGTTAAAGGACTCACATTGTGCTTGGAAATGGATTGATTTGATGTACAGTCACACCAAGCAGAAATCTCACCTGAACCTTTACTAGATGTGTATTTCCAGCAACATTCAGTCATCTGTGACACATCTCCAGCCAGAGCAAGTCCAGCAAGTATGCATTCAAGGCCACAATTATAACTGTCACACTTGGAAGAGGCAGGTTATTTGGCTTTGATACCTTTTTATGCAGGTGCTCTGTCAGCTCAAAGCATGCATGACTGACAGACTCCCTAGCTCCCAGTTCAATACAGTGATGTTATTAGAATTTTTTAAATCAGAAGCAGAATTCCCAAAGCTCAATGCCATTTCATGCAAATCATCTACTGAGTTGCTTTTCTAATTCTAATCTAAGGAATTATATGTATCCTGTTTAATATCTGATCTGAAAAATAAAGCATTTTAAGGGTGCTTTACATGTCAGTTTTAGTTTAAGTAAGTAGACGGCTTTAGATTAATGTTTTTTAGATTAAGATTTTTTAAAAGTTAAATTTTTTTGTTTACACATTTTATTGTTAGTGCAATATCTAGGCTATTTGTCTCCGTTTTGTGGTGAAATACTGTGCTGAGTTTGTTCTACCTCCCACCTTCCACTGCATCCCAGCAGTAGAGGGAGGGAGGCCGACTGAGCTGCACGGGGCGGGGTGCGGAGATGTTGCCCCACCCCGACTAATGAACGCGGAACTGCTGTTTGTTGCCCGCTCCATGTCTGCACATACCAGGGGTGAAGACGTATTCTGAAGCGCCGAAGACAGTGCCATTTTAGAGTGACTGGTGTCTGTGTATTGCCAGTAACGTGAGTAAACCTATCGCTTCTTTGCTGCTCTGTGACAAGCCGTGTGCACACAATGCAATAGCAGCTCCCTGAGCTAACAAAAAGACATTTATGGTAACGTTAGTAGATGTTAGCCTGCTAGCTAGCTAGCGTTAGCTGTCCTACGAAACAGTTATCTGACGGCAGCTAATAGAGTAAGATTACCCTTAACAAGTGACAACAAACTTAGTGACGTATAAAATGTGGGTTATTTCTATAGGCACAAAGTAGTGTCGTATTTTTAAAGTATGCTGTGTTGTTAATGACATTAACATAAGGCTAAAAACAAAACACTGAGGTACGTGTGCATCAGTTGGTTTCTAGGATATTGACAAATGACAATAGTTATTTTGTTTCAATATGTTCCTACACCCTTAGTCTGAACACATTTTTAAAAATAATTTAATTTGGGAGTATATAGTTACTATCATCACGCTGCCAGCTCAGTATAACTGACTCTTGTCTGTCCAGTGTATTTTGCTTTATTCTGATAAACTTTCAGGTAATAATACCAACCGCTGGGTAAATCAGCATGGCTTAATCTTTATAAACTTCATCAAATTTAATTAATGAATAAACTCATAAAATTGTTGTTTAAAGTCTTCTTTATCAGGGCTTCTGGTACTCATGATATTAATCCCATCCCTCTGCTCACATATTTAGTGTTCAGTGGAAGAAAACTTAACAGAGCAACACAGGGCTGCAAAGTCCTACCATTAACCAGATTTACTACTGTTTGAGAAAAAGTCTCAACTGAGAGCGTAATACCTAATTTTTAGTGCCCTGGGCTTAAGAAGTCACTTGCTCCTGACTCCTTTTCTGTCCCTCCTTTTTATTTAGGAGTGAATCACACAGCTTAAACACATTGTATTACTGTCAGGTAATAGACAATGTTGATGACCAAGAGTGAACTGTCACCCATTTTAGGTCATATTCAGGTCCCAGTGTAACTTGTCAACAGATTTAAGTGGCTTGTGCTGTGTAGCTGACTGGAGTGAATGCTTTGTTTAAAACACTGGGCTCACTGTGAAACTGTATAACCAGAGACAAATCTAAACTAGTTTTCCTGATATATTCTATCAGGAGCGTTGCTTTGAATATAAGGTTACATACTGTACTTTATGGCTGGCCTTTGTTGTAGGACTTAGCATATGCACAGTGTCCCTGAGAGCACAACACATTGGTAATTAAGAAACCTTCAACAATATCTACACACATTTGTATTAGCAAGGTCCTCTTCAGTACTCTGCCATGGATAGTACAAATAAGAGATTTGTTGCTATAGTGTGACTCACTGTTTCTAAGATGGTTTTATTCACATTTGTGTTCCCTTTGTCACCAAAAGGCTTTGCCAGGTTGATGAGAACAAAGAGAACATTATCTCATTTGCAAAAGTTGTTTTCTGTAGGTTTTAAGTTCCTAGCTAGGGATTATACAGATCATGGATAAGTATTATTTTGAAATTTCATGGAACTCATCAGATGTATTTTGGAGGCCCAGAGGAACTTACAGTAAATTTTGGTAGCCTGAATGGACAGCCCTCAGCTGGCAAGTGAGAGTCAAAGACATCAGGAAAAACAAACTCTTGTCGAGTCAGGGTATTATTAAGACTGCCATATGTGTGTGTAATTTATATCAGTCAGTGATGACCAACCTTTTCCAGCCAATCATGAAACTATTAAATAAATTTATTCTCATATAAATGTAAACAAATACTATGGTTAGAAAATTCAGACAATATTCTTTCTTTTAATTGTGCAGACACAGAGCAGCATTGGTGTGGTTTGCTGTTTAATTATACAGCTGTCTATATTATTGTCATTCACATTCACATCCACTTCCTTGCATCGTGCCTGCTGTTCACTTCAGTCCCCATGGTCATGGCTGGCTGAATGCCCCAATTAGCATATGTCATATTTCTTTTCTTTTTTTTCTCTTCAGTTCTAGGATATTGACAATTGGCAGCTTTAGACCTCACTGGGGTGAACTCCTCCATCCTGTAGTTTGAAAAGTGCAAACACACTGGAGCTACAGATACACACCAGTAACCCCATGCTTAATCATCTTTCTGTGACCCTGATGTTGAGAAAAAACAGTATAGTAGAAAATGAACTTCTGGAGCTTAGCTTCACTTCTTGCGTTTAGTTTTATGCTTGCTTTCTTTTTAATAATTAAGAGGTGTGGGGATTTTAGGACGTTTATATATTGATTGTCAAAAATACAGTTTTGCCTGCAGTGCAGGGTGAAGACAGATCCCAAGAGTGAACTGCTGTTGTTCTAAACTTTTCCTCTCGAGATGAGTGTTAATTCCTTTTTTTGGTCAAATTCTCTAAATCCTTACCTAAGACGTCCACAGCTTATGACTACAGAAGGAATATGTCTAACAGTGCAGTGGTAGCAGTGTGCCCCGCTACTTCAAAATGATCTAATGATACACAGTATGTTGTGTCACTGAAAGCACTTATATGCTCCTATATTTCTGTTTCACAGCAGGATGTTCCGCTTGCGGGCATTGTCTGCAGCTTCAGTGGGGCTAGCACAGTTTTCCCGGCGCTACCACAGTGGGACAGTACGAAGGTCTGGTCAGAGGACGCTCATGATTGCCGCCCTTGCTGGGGTGACTGGTGTGTCTGCTAGTGCTGGACTGCTCTGGAAAAGGTAGGACGAGACTCATTGCTGTTTACTGTATGTCAGTAGAATTCTGAGAAAAGAATAATGGTCTAAATTTCAGAAAATTCGGAATACTTTGCCTCTAAAGGGAAAATTTGACTTATGCTGGTTTACAAACATAAATACACACAACAGCTTATTTCATACACACACGAAAATAAAATAAGTCGTTGGTGTTAAGATTTTGAAAATATAGTTTTTGACATATCACCACTCATATTTTAGTTCAGTTTTTATTTTGGATGTGTCTTTAAGGCTCAATGTTTTTGGTTTTTCTACCACATCAAGGATATTCCCCTGAATGAGACACAGAATTTGCTTGCAGTGCAGTATTTCACAGCAGGTCGACTTTTGAGCACATGCCAAGTTCGATTTTCCCAACATTACTGCCGGGGAAACTTTCCTTTGCTTACGCACATTTCTGTTGTTACTCGAAGCCACCACCCCGAGTGTGTCACAATGATTTTATGGCTATCCATTACTAAAAAGGCTGGTGTTTAGGAAAGGCAAAGCAGTAGAGGGGGTTTTCAAGTGAAAACTGCAGGGACAGAGTGACTGTGGTGCAGCAGGCAGAATGATGGATGGTGCCTCAAGGCATTTGAGACTGATGGGACGAGACTGTTCCAGGCCCTCACCCCGGGGTTCATTCTCCTTGTGTCTCATTAAACTGAATTATTTAGCCTGTCCCGACAGATCCAGCTATTTATTATTATTATTATTATTATTACAGTTTTCAATTTAGTCAGAAAAATGGTCAAGTGGGAGTTTGCCATTGTCAGCCTCTCTGCGTTGCTCAGGCAAGCAAAACACTGTGCAGCATGTAATTTTTCTCATTCCCTTTTTTAAAAACTCTATATTAGCTACAGTACATGTTTATTTGGTACCAGGGTCAAGTACAAAGAGAAATCAATATATACACATAAGATGTTTTTTCTAATATTAGATATTTCTAATATCTGTTTCATTTTTTATTTGGTTTAAAATTAGAGCACATGCAGATGCAGGACCTTCTGTTCAACACTCCAAGCAGCCAGGTGAAGAGGAGTCTGATTTTGTGAAGGATGTTGACTCTGAGACAGAGTCAGAGAAATCGGTGGAGGCCAGCAGTGGAGATGAAGAAGCAAAGGATGAAGGTGGAGAGGGGAAAAAAAAGAAGCCACGCTCTGGATTCCGTGACCGCAAGGTAATCAATAAATAATAAACATTCAGCCTTTCAGTCAGTCTCTCATTTAATTCACTTTGAGAATGGTGTTTTGAATGCCTTCCCAGTCAATACCCAATATGCAAACAACAGTATATTTTGACAGAGTAGTTTATGGAGTCACAACTACCTAATCAGCATGCATTTTGGCTGTCATAAACAACAGAAATGTTCCACACATAAATGTCATTCATTGCATAATTGATAAGGGAGCAAAGACAAAGGATGGGCAGAAGAAGAATGAAGGGTTTTTGAAGCCAAAATAAACAGTTTGTAGTTCTGCACATTATTGTTGGACAATCAGGAAGAACAAAAGAAAAGGCCTGAACAAGAGCATGCGAATCACAGCAAGACAAGATTCACTAGTGTGTTGGTGATGATAGATACCAGGTCATGACATACTCATACTCAGACTGTAGGTTTGATAATGCACACTGATTGAAGTAAATTCTTTGTTGTATGTTTGCAAATGCATGTGCATTTCTATATCAGTGCTTTAGGCAGAGACTGAAATTGATGATTATTTTGTAGTGTATAGTAGCAAGATTGCACATAACATATTAAACATATTAAATATCTTTAGAGCATATATTTTGAGATTTGGTATTAGGGGTTTTTGTTTTTACTTTTTCCAAATGTGAATGAACACTGTAGTGAATTATGTCAAATGGAATAAATAAATAAATAAATTGCTGCAAGCTCTAAAGAACTTGAGTCTCTGTGTGTTTGGGTGAAGCTGAGAAGAGAGCTTGAAAGAGATAACACATATCATGGGCTTTCAATAAACCCTGCTGTCTTGCACTTCCACATGACGTCTTAAATTCTTTCAGCCACTGATTTCCTCTGGGGAATATTGTGGTGAGAATTAAGGTCTGCCAATGAGGAGGAACTAATATTGAACAAATATGTACAACACATAATCATAGTTACAGAATCAAGTAGAGAATATCGTTTGATCAAAGTCTGTGTGTGTGTCTCTCCCTCACTCTCACTCTTTCTTTCATCAAAGTGAAGTGGATAACTGCCTCAAAGAAGTTATAAATATGTTGTTTTTACAGCGAGTTTGAGTCATGTACACAATCTTTCTGTGTCACATAAAATGACTGCCTGTGTAGATTATAGCTGAACACAGCTCCCAGACAGACACTGCTCTGCCAGTTTCCCAGTTATGCTACATCTGTTCAAAACCTTCTGCTGAAAAGTGGGTGGCAGTGACAAAGCTAACGCTGACATTGGCAGTGTATATGACAGAGCCCAATAGATTCATTTTTTTGTATTTCTAAAAAGGTTGACTTTGGTATATTATTGATTTTATTCTATTATACTTATGTGACAATTCCTCAGTCTCACTTCATATTGACCTGTTAGTCAGACTGATCCTGGAGACCCTGTCCTGTCTTGATTATGTGGTAGTTGGGTCAGGAGGTTGATATAATTCCCCATCAGAACTCAGAACTTCTTTTCCGGCTAGCACCTGCTTTTTATTCTGGGCAAGCCTTCACCCTATCTGCAGTCTTTTAACTCTGCTTAAGAATATTTACCACACAGGATTGAAATATTGCTGTTTCTTTGATCCTCTTGATGAAAATTAGAGTGGTACTTATGCTCGTGTGAATTTTTTAAAAATTGTGCTTCCTATTTGGGTGGCAGGTGATGGAGTATGAGAACCGGATAAGGGCTTACTCAACTCCAGACAAGATTTTCCGCTACTTTGCCACACTGAAGGTCATCAGCGAGCATGGAGATGCTGAGGTTTATATGACGCCCCAGGACTTCATACGCTCAATCACACCTAATGAGAAGCAGCCTGAAAGTGAGTTTCATCTTGTTCCTCCTACCACCTTTGATTAATTTTCAGCTATGATTTCTTGGCTGTACTGTTCTTTTCTATCTTTTCCATTCTTTTTCTTTTTTAATGTCTTTATTGTCCGATCCTGAGAGAACAAAAATTTTTCTTCTCAAACACCCTGGTGACCTTGCCTGTGTGACAGTACATGCACGTAGGCAGATTGTGGCCTTCACTGTCCAGGGTGAGACGTTTTCAGTTAGCGGCAAAGATCATATCACTCCACCCAACCCAGCCCCCTAACCCACAGTTTGTGATATAACGATCCAACTGCCTGTGTTCACAAGTATGTAGTGAGGCGGGGTAGGGGGAAAGTGACAAATCTGTCCCATCAAGCTGAGTTCAGGGAATCACGGCACAGCAGTTGGTGTATCAATTAACGGGTTCCAACCAGAGCAGATCTCAGGCAGCACACATGGAGCCACTGAGGGATATTTGATCTTCAGCCATGACAAGCATGATTAGGAAGGTAGGAGGCTTAACTTAGCATAGACATGTTTCAGCACCACTGTGCTCTTTTTTCCCCAATCATTTAACACTAATATTCAGTTAGAGTTGGTTGAAATTTCATTGTATGGGAGAACACTATCCTCTATCACGCACATGGCTCAGTGCTCAGTGTGTGAAGACTATTACATCCACAGTAGGCAGGCAGCAGGCCTGTAGTTAACACTTAATAAGGACTTAGCTGGACCAGTCACATCCTCAGCGCCTTTCCTGCTCACCTCAACACTTCCATCTGTTAAGCACTTTGTCCTAGCTTTACACCCATTGGCTTTCCCTTCTTAGACCCACTACGTCTCTTCCCCAATTTATATGGCCCTAGTTTTTCCTCTCGTTGTCATGTCTTTTGTTCCTCCATACTGGAATCAAAGTCACGATAAGCTGAATTCCACTGCATAAGAGAAGGTTCAACAAAGCAAATGAAAAAGCCAAGAGAAACTGTAATTTGCTTCAGAGGTAGCTATTCAATTTTCTTCTCAAGCTCCCAACACAAGTAAAGTTAAGCAACAGAGTTCCTGGTCAATTAAAAAAAGTAATGATAAAGTCTCAATTGCTAATGGCAAACTTTTTTTTTAGTTAAGCGTTATCTAATAAAGTATTTGCGATGTGATTGAGAAGTGTTTCTCATTAGACCTGATAAAAACATTCATAATTATAAAGACACAACTAGCAAACAGAAGAACTAAAAACAACAAAAAGTCCTAACAGCCAAACATAACGGACTAAAGGTTTTAAAATTTCCAAGGGGTATGAAGGATTCTAGTTGAAGTCCAGTTTGCCAGTGATTCAATTGACTAGTCGCACAGTGACTGAAACCATCTCTGCCAGTGTTAATTGGCACTTAGGGTGCTTTCACACCTACTGGTTCTTTTTCCGTCTCGGTGCGGTTCGTTTTGTCAGGTGTGAACACAGTAATCGCACTCATATGCGCACCAAAACAACCGCAACATAACTTGAGGGCTTCACTGTGCAGGCGATATAACTTAATAAATAATTATCAGCGGGACAACCAACCTAACATTTATTGTGAAACACAGGAACTTCTTCCTTTATTTACTTTTTGTGATGCCATGGCAGACACTTCTGACCAATAAGCAGAGAGAACCTTCTCGTGTAGTTTCAAGTGACGCATATTGGAACACTGGGATTTTTATCTGTGTAAAAAGTAACTGAACCAAGAGGAAAATGCTCCAGGTTTACAAAGTCATACACTGATTTGGACCAAAGCAAACTAAGGTGTGAAAACACCCTTAATGGATGTCTATCATTAAGTACTCCCTGGATCTTGTAATGGAGTTATTATATTCAGAAGTTAAAAACAGACATGTAGTAGCTCGGAATCAAACAGTAGACCTTATAAATTAATATCACAAGATAATTGTTTGGTTTTATTTGTTTAGGTGGCCATTATAAGCATGATAAGAAACTCATAAAGGGGCAGTGTATCAGTAGCAGAGATCCCCAAATGGCAGCATGCAGAACTTTTCTTAATGGCTTGTGATGGCCTGCAGAGCTCCTGATGGCACAGAATATTTTCCACTTGGAAAACTATTTTGGGATCTGTGCAGTACAGACATTAAACAGCACATGGATAACTTTGTTAAAACTGATGAGCAGAAAGGTTGAAGCTGAATGCTTTGCCTTGAATGATGGTTTTTTTTACAAAATTGGCAAAATGGAAATGTGTTATTAACATATTACATGTCACAGCTAATCAAAGGTTCGGAAATTAGAGCATGTAAATCCAATTGCTTCACTTCTTTCATCATGACTCTTGATGGCCTTTTGTGCAACTAGTTTGGCTCATCTCATTCTTTTTAATGTTTATCTTATAATCTGTGAATTTATGTTTATTTTTCTTCTCTTCTCTTCTGTCTTTTTCAGATCTAGGCTTGGATCAGTTCATTGTGAAACGCTATGATGGGAAGGTAAGAAGTGGGTGTCTCTGTGGTAAACCGGACAGGGGCCTAACTTAGCTGTTAGGTAGTCAGCGAGAGGGAGTTTTTATTATAGTCAGTGGTTCATTATTTCAGTTTAAAGCAATTATTATATGATTATATAATATATATATATATCCCAGGACAAATTTTTTGATAACTAAGTTTCTGATAACTTATTATTATATTAGAGCTTATTTCCTACTGCACAAGTTGCCAGTCTTCCCAGAATGACTAATGTTAATGTTGTTTAAATGTCAGCAAGTGTATCTTTTATTGATTCTGATTGTGCTTATTGATTCCGGTTCTTATAGATTCCTTGTTTGGATTTCAGAATGGTGTGAAAAAAAGTAAAATGTTCACATAACTAAAATATTTATTCTTTCTTCTTTTAATTGTTAAATGAACATTTACTGCAGCAGTTTGGCTGCTAAAGCTCAAATCTCTCTGCTCTCTTTAGCTCTCTGAGCTTTAAGATGACACTAGCAGAGGTGATAAGTACATTTACTCAAGTACGGTACTTAAGTACAATTTAGAAGTACCTGTGCTTTACTCAAGTATATACATTATCTGATGGGTACATTACGTTGCATTAAATTAAAGAGTACAGTAATAACATTACGTGGTAGACATTGCAAGGTGAAATCTTTTACTATGCAAGTGCTGTGTAATGTTTTTTCCCACAAACTTTTCCTGCCATTCATCTTTCAGGTTGAAATGACATTGAAGGATGTGAATGAATAGAGCTGGAACAATGTGTAAATTGATACAGTATCTTACTGTCGTGGAACAAACAAATATTCATCAGGGCCAGTGAAGTTTCAGCATTGTAAAACATGACATATGGAGATAATTGGAAATGTCATTACACCAAAATCCAAATAATACAATCATTTAAACACAACTGTTAGAAAATTAGATGGCATTTCTGGGTCCACTGGTGTTTGCTGGTGTATTTTAGTTATTGCTTACTGCATTCAGTCTCAAAGTATTTAGTTTGTTAAAACGCCAATGGCCAAACAGTTGAAGAGGGATATGAACAAAGTCAGCCTCAGTTGACCTATTTTAAAGACAATTATAACTAAAGGGGATCCATGGGCATGCTAGACTACATTGACTTAAGATTGAATTAGGGAGTGTGGGCTATACATAGTTTGATACTGTATTTAGCTTTGGTTGTCCCCTGAGATTTTCCTGCCATGCTCAGGCTGTGTCCAAACCCTTTTTGGTTAGTTGGAGCAGGAATAAACACTTCCTGCCAATAAAGCCATGAAATATAATTTATGTCAATTTAAAAACTGCCCTGAATTGACTGCCCTAGAAGAAATTACCACCACAAGTATAGTGGTAAATTAACAGAAATGTATAAATCAGAACCAATGAAGCCTTCTGGATGGAAGGTGAAATGTCTTTAAGAACCAAGAAATAAGTCCAGTTACTGAACCTTTGGGATGTAAATCATAAACTTGATAGAGGGTGTGGTTTAGTTCAAAAGGAGCATTTTAGCTGGGGTTTGGAGGGTTACCTTTAAGTCCCCTAGTACAAAGACCATGTAATGGGTGGCATGTAGCTCAATTGGTAGGGCAGTCGTCTCTCAACATCAGGGCTGGCAGGTTCGATTGCTGGTCCTCCTGTGGCGACATGTTGAGGTGTCCTTGGACAACACGCTGAAACCCCGTAGTAGCACTGTTCTATACATGCAGCTGTCCAAACAACAATTTCCCCAAGGGGATTAATAAAGTATCAGTTATTATTAATGGCCATGTGTGGACAACTGGTAATTTTATACATATCAAGCGAGTGAATGTTTTCTTTTAGTTGATCTTTTCAGCATGACACCAGAAAGCATGGAAAATATTTCCCATGTTTTCTGCTGCTTCTCTCCTTCAGGAAACCAGGGTTACAGCATTGTTTCTACTGGCTCTATTTTAATGTGCTGTTAAACAAAACACATTTAATTTCTGCGGTTTACTTTTTCTGTCACGTTGTACCTCCTGAATGCTGAATGCTCCTGAACCAAGGGACCACCCCTCACCAAGTGAAACCCAGAGTGACCTGGACAATTTCCTGTAGTGTGTTGCATGTTTCTTGTGCATGTGTGAACAAGAAACTTTGCACAACCTTGGGACCTGATTCTCCAGACATTTGTCTGGAGTGCGTATGTGAAAACAGCTAAAGAGGAATACACTCTAGTGTGACAGTCACATGAGAGGTCTCTTAAAAATATCTGTTACTCACTCCCTATGGTTTAATTAAAAAAGTCAACATAGATACATACAACACAGATTTGCCATATAGATGTTTGGCCACAATAAAATGAAAGTATATAGAGTGTCCCCTCTCACCCTCTTGCTGACACCAATTTGTTCCTGGTTCAGTATGTGTGTAAAACAAACAATATATGTCCTATATGATTGTCCCATATGTTTATACTGACTTGCCTTTTTATTTTTATTTTCCTGTCTCCTGGCATATTGCTATTTTTGATTGCTTGTGCTCTAGCTGCCTTATGTTGATGTGACCTGGTGTTGCCATTTTTAACTGTTGATTAATCTCTTATGCTCTTATCAGCCACCCTGTCTCATTCACATAACAAGTAATCCCTCCGTTTTTCTCTCTTCCCCTTCTGGTGAATAACCATCAACCTCAATTCCCCATCTCACAAAATCTCCACATTTTCTCTGTCTCCTTCCCCCAATCATTCCATCTATGGATCCCCTTTCTCCATCCACAAACTCCCCATACCTCCTCCTCGTCCTTTGTCATCTACTCACCGTTCTGCCCCTCCTTCTCTACAGGACTTCTGGCAGGTATGGGGTGTGTGCCGAGCAGCATGTGTGCACCTGAATGAAAAACTGCACTTTGTAGTCCCTCCTTTATACTTTTCCTCTTTTCCCTCTTACACCTCACTATTTTTTTTATTTTTTCTATTACTCACCCTGTCTCACTCTTCTGTAATAATATGGAGTGCACATCTATTCACTGCTGTTAGTCCAGGGGAGCAGCTACAGTATTAAGAAGTTTCTCTGTATTTGCTACATCTCAGCTTCACCAAGTATGAAACTAGAATCATGGCCTCAGTTTACGACCACCATGAACAGGACAGTATTCAATCATATTTGTGTCAGCAAGTGTAGAAAATTAGACCTATAAGAATTATCGACTACATGATTTGGCCTTTAAGCAGGTCAGAATACCAGGATGATAGTTGAAGATAAGCCAAACCCAGGAAAAGGCAGGTTACAGACCGTTTACCTTATGAGTGCCAGACACTGAAATAGACATTGTGTGTGCACCTGTATCAAATATGCATCTCATGCCAACTTTGTATTGTTTTGAACTTTTTGTTGGAGACCTCCCCTGTGCTCTTTCTATAGTCTGTTGGAGGCAGCTGCATTTCATGCCTTCCCTGCTAAATTATTAAAGCGAAACCCTTATGGTTTGCCTCTACAGGGGTTAATTAAACACACTGCAGCACTATTGCATAATTTACACACTAGTCAGTGCTGCAAAGTTAAGTTCACCTGCATTTATGGTAAAATTTGAGGAAGAATATCAAGTCTTGCAAAGCTGTGATGCAAAGAGCGGCTAAAATGAGTCATTTATAAACCACACCTACTGGGCTATGCCAACTCATAGCAGTGCTGATCCCCTGCACTCTTTTTCTTCTCATCCTTTCATGTCTTCTAAGAAATATCAGCTGTAGCTTTCCACATGCTTTGGCACTGTAGCATTTTTCCCAGCATGCACTGCTCTATTGTCTGTGCCTGACAGAGAAAGCTGGTGGTGGCGCCCCTTTCTGCGCATGGTGGCATCACAGGGTGGTTTTGGACCCAGGAAATGTCTCCGTTAGCTAATGTTGAGGCTGTATTTGATGTGCTTGATAGCCGTCACATATCCATCCTCTGGATTGTTCAAATGTCAATGCTGCATGAATTCTGTAGAGCATGGTTTAGAGTCACTGAAGGCAGGACATGTTGTGTATATTTAAAATGTATCCAAATGTATCCATGCTGTGGCCCTCTCTTTATGGAAAGCCGCATTGTCTGCTGTGTGACCTGCTATGACTGAGAGTGGACACCTGTCACTCACAGGGAGTGTGGAGAGATCCACTCCAAAGGAAACGGTCTCTTATCACACAAACTGTTGTCATGTTCACCGTTTCTGATTTCACAGGAACCTCCCAGGGGCTATCTGGACGATCACATCATTTATCCATCTTTTCGCACTGTCTACTATACTATTTTTTTTTCCTACGTGTTTTATTGGTGTCCACACAAGACAAGACATAAAAAATCACTCACTCACTCACTCACTCACTCACTCCAAATCCTTCTATGTTTGTCTTTCCTCTTTTAACCTAGAAGAGGTTGGGTTATCTGTACACCTGGTCAGCTAATTTCATTGCCTCTCTCCTCGTACTAGACAGCTGCCATTCCTCAGTGAATGAAATTTGTTTATTGAGCTTTCCACATCAGGGTCCATTATTCGGAATGTGCTCCCTGAATAATTATGAGTTATTAACTGTGCACCTGCTCTGCAGTTACCCCTGAGATTAGAGGTAGAAAGCTGATACATTCATGTTATTTGCACACACACACACACCTGCTTGCCTACCTGCAGAATGTGGTGTATACCTGATAAAAATATTCACCAGTCAGTCAAAGATGGAATTTGGTTATGTGTCTATGTCTCTATGGTGTTCAATGCTGAGTAGCTTTTATAGAATTATGTAGTGTATATGTGGATTTCTTTTGGGCTTTGATGTAGTCTGAGTTTTATGTACTGCAGTACTGTGCTAGTGCTCTTACACACTGTGGACTTTCAGCCACCATTCAAAAATGTCAGCCTCAGACCCCAGTTGACTTTACCCTCAAGCAGGTCATTCAAAATTCCCTTTCCCCTGAAACTTCCATTATACCTGCCAAAGTGATACTAAAGCCAGAGGTGTCACAACACACCATAACACAAAGTGACTGATATCCCCTTGCCCCCTATACCCTCTTTTTTTGCTTTGTGATGAACGTTGGTCACACAGAACTCTCTTTTTTTTTACCAGTATATCTCTACAGGTGCACCTCTTCTGTAGAACTAGTTTTATTGTGACTCACCTGTACAAAGGATAAGAGGTCACTCAGGGACAGGCGTCTCTCTGTGGGACACACAGTCAGAGAGTGGGAGCAGATTTCTTCTTTGCAGCCATAGCTTCTCATCTTGGACCTGTAAATTTATTACATTGTTGTGGAGCTCACAGTAGAATGCCCAAATGTCAGACTTGTATAACAGTATCTTAGAAAGGTAATTGTGTCTTCAGTGTGATAATGAATCATTCAAAACTTGAACACAAATTATGTGGCTCATATTTCATTTTTTCGTTGTCCACTTCCCTCTCTTCTGTTATTGGGGTGTATGCAGCTGCAGTGTTGGACAGGGTCACGGATCTAATCTATAACAAAGCACTGCAGATGGCATAGTGGTTTTAGAGGTGGCCAGGTCTAAGCTGTCATCAGCTCCTAAGCCAAGTGCCTGGCCACACAAAGTGCTGGTGGAGCATTGCAAATAACGAGGGTGAGGCTCTCAGAAATGGATGGATGGCACATTATATAATTTTAGTATCCTAGCATCCATGTTAGGAGGCTGCAGCATACTGTGTCAAATTATGTTTCATCACAATCAAAGGCACTTCAACAGCTGCCTGTTTTCTTTTACTATGATATAATGATGCAGGAAATCAGAAATGTGTTTCTTTGATCAGCACAGCTGAGATATAATGGACCTTATCAAAGCAGCAGTACCATGTGGTTGATTTGATCATCTAAAGTTGTATATTTGTTTGGCAGTAAAAGAAAGATAACAAACTGAAATAATTGACTAAACCTTTGATCATCTGTTCATGAATTATCTACAGATAGTTGATAGAGCCTAAGGACATAAAAAAAATTAATCCTTTAACTTAAAATTTCAGAATATTAAACTTTTCATGCAGTCCAAGTTTTTAAATGATCTGCTTAGAACATAGTTTCTCATGTGAAATTAGTAGAAAGAGAATTCGCCCCTTTTCATGCAAGCCTCTGGATGTACTTGAATGAGTCTCATTTTTTGGGCTGCTAGCACTTGGGCTACTTTAAATGTGGCCAGGAAGCTACTGGAGTACTGTTTAGCTTTTACTGTTTTTAGGTGCACTAGAGAGACTGCGCTGGAGAGGTTAGACCTGTACAAACCCTTAACCCTATCTGTGTGTGTGTATGTGTATGACAGCAGTACATTTGAGTGCCCACCTCCAGCCAAGAGCTCTGTCACCACTTTCTGGAACAGCTCAAAGGCTATTTTTTTTGTTCAGTCCATCATCTGGACAGAACCCATCTACTTTACCATAATTTAGCTGACACACAAAGCTATATATGAACAAACAAATAAATTAAAGGCAGGTTTAAAAACACACACAGACTGCTATGCAGTGAACACAGATGTACAGACAATAACCAGACAAGGCATTAGCTGTTACTTGAGTGCTGGTGCAGTTAAAAGTTATAGTATTTGAAGATGAGTACTTTGGGAAAAATCTTCAATAAGAGTTAAATATAAAATTTATAGTCTATTATAGTTTAGATGTATTTAGTGATTGCAGCAGCGTGTTTTAGTTGCATGATGTCCTCTGGGTTGACGAATCACAACAGAAGAAACTATCAACTGATGAGACACAGCCAAACTCTGTGCAGAGAATCAAGTATCCTTATAGGTATACTTGTCTAAAAACTTGTTGCTGGAGCACCTATTGCAAGAAGCTGAAGTGTACAACAATAACAGAAAGGAATTGCACAGGACATGATGAAGTTGATGTTACAATAGAGCCACAGACTGTCAAGGTTTAAAGTCGTACAAGGAGCTCAGATAGTTTGATAAACATTGTCATACTTGTCTTCCTGAGTGTGCATTGAATTACACATGTTTGAGAGATGTACAGTATGATAACAAAATGTGTATGTGAGAGAGAGAAAAAAAAGGAAAGCTATATTGTCATCTTATTGTCAGCAATGATGTGCAGTGGAATCCTAAAAAAGATAAACATGTCCTCTTCTGACTGGTGGACAGGCCGACTCAGTGTCGACTAAAAGCCCTTGTACTCTCTGTGAATTCTTCTTTTATCAGCTGAATATGCTATTTGGCTCCACTTTTTGGAAGTTATATTTGGATTTGTTTTCCTGGAATGTCATACTGGATATTCTGTATGGCTGTTTTTGTCCTTGACTCAGGATGCATAAAAAGTGGGTTATTATGCCTAATGTGCTCTGTGCCTCTGTTCTGATCATTATAATGAGGCCCAGTCTCTAGTGTGTGTCGTTGCGTAGCTGCCTGTGTGGGTGTGAGTGCTTGGTTGTACACTGAAGTATACACTTGTGTGTATCTTTTCTGTTTTGTGGACTGGCATTATGAGTGTGGCACACAGAGCTTTCTCTGTGTGTCATTGTTACAGTACCAACCTCTTTTACTCTCACCCAGTCTCACTTTCACTTTTTGCTTTTTTTCCTCTCTCTCTCTCTATATGTTCATACCCTTCCTTTTGTAGTATTCATTCAAAAACTTGAAAGCTTTCAATTCTTATCTCACCAGTATTTGTAATTTTGTCTTTTTGTCTGTCTCCTCTTTCTCAACCAGTAGTATTGTTCCAAGTTTTGTTTCCTACACTCATCTTCCCCCTCCATCTTCCATGCCTTTCTCCCTGTTTAGTGTAAATGAAGGTACCATCTCTAATAAACGCAACCAGCAGTATTATTTAGGTTTGCATCACTGATGGTTAACAGTTAAAATAGACAAAGTGGACATAATGATTAATTGTATTGCCAGTTGTATTTTGTGGCTGGTCTGCTTCATGGAAGATAATTTAAATATTATTATACTTTCTGGGAGGATGCTACCAAATTTTATTTTTCAGATATGTTTTCCCTAATTAATTTGTCCCTTTCAAGCAAAAATATGGAAATAGCTTTGATTGCCATGTGCATTCACCAGACAGCTGCAGTGTTTGAAAGCTGCAGCTTCATCATATTGTATTTTTGGCAAATCACAGTTCTTCAAAGTTTTGGCAGGCATTGTTGTTTGCACATGCACATTTTAATTAGTTACAGCAGAGACTGGAAGACATAATTGAATTCATAATTTCAGTGGTATCCCCCAGTTATTTTGTTTTTAACAAGATATTTCCTCTGCTTGTTTGAATATGTGTGTATGTGATGAGTGCAACAATATGAATGCATTGTGTGTCTTTGTTGTTCAAGGCCCTGCTAAAGACAGCAGAGGCCATGCTGTTCTCTAACAGTTGTTTCTCCTCCTTCCTCCTCCTTTGAAACGGATCTCTAGCAGACGGAGGTAACTCCACATGGGCTGAGTGTAGCCCTGCCACTGCTCTTTAGGCATGTTCTGTCCGTCTGTCCACTCTGTTTGGTGGAGAGTCCTACTAGTGGAGCTCTGTCTTTCAAGTCTCTATCACTGAGTGTGTAGTGTGCATGTGATTAAGTAACACTTTCATGCAATGCTGTGAATATACACATGCTAACTTAAAAATGGTGCGTATGAAAGAGCAAAAGTCACATTGTTTTTAACGATTAATACATTTGGGTTGTTATAGATATGGCTAATGTGTAGTTTGTGTGTTTGTGATACAGTATTTCGTGGTGTTTTCTCTCTCTTTGTCAATTTCACACTACGAGTACAGCCTCTGGTGGGTAATGTGTTTTGCACTTGAACTAATCACATACTAATTGTTCATCACTACCACACTCGCCTGCCTGTACAGCTTCATGTGTATGCAGCACTTGCATGACTGTAATTGTGATAAACTGTCTATGAAGTCATACAGACTTCATTCTTCTGCACTGGAACAATATTTAATGTTTTTGTGGAAGTACAGTTTGTGTGTGTGTGTGTTTCTGTGCTTGACAGTCTGTGCTGTCACACGCACTCTTGCGCGCACACACACACACACAAAGCCACACCTAGGGCAGTTGTAGAAGTCATAAGGCTTGTGGTGAATGTTGTGAAATGTTTTTAATATATCTTTTTCACATTTTTTTCATTCTGTTGTGGATGAGAAGAAGATTGCCCAGGAGAGGGAGAAGTTTGCAGATGAGGACAGCATATTTTACACACTGGGAGAATGTGGCCTTATCTCCTTCTCTGATTACATCTTCCTCACCACCGTGCTGTCCAGTAAGTATAGTGTTGAACTCTTCTTGTATTTCATTTAGTCCCATATCCTTGAAGTCGTCCACACTGAAAATGAAATCAAACCCCACGAAAGTTTCTTCAGTTTGTCTTTGATCTCTACATTCTTGCTTTATCACTTAAGAGAAATTTTGCAATATGAAATCATTAGCCAAGTCACAAAGGTGGCTGCCTCTTCAGGATGATCTGTAGTCCTGTTGGAGTTATTAATGTGTGTCTGCCAAGCTATCTGCCTTGGATGGATTGTGTTTCAGAGTTTGTTTTAGCTGTATCTATCATTCATGGTTGATACAGGGAGCAAATTTTACATTAATGCTTTCTTTCTGAATGTGTCAGAGTTTGTGGTAATGAAAATGAAACACTTACTCCTTCCTCTTCCAAGGCTAGTAAACTTTTACTCCCAGCTTAGCTCTACCATTTATTATAATCCGTTCATATGGAAAAATTCTCTGGGGAAGTTTTCAAGGACAGCCCATTTTTAAACAGACAAGACAAGATGCCTTATGTTTGGTTTCAGTCTATTTAACACGGCCACAAAAATAGTACATAGCAAGGCACTGTCTAGCAGATGCACATATTTGTTCAAGCCATACATAAAGTTGCAAGAAAAAGTAAGTGATCTGTTTGCTCCTTCCCTGGTTTTCTGCATAAATTAAACAAACTCCTTGTTTCTTAGCTGGTAAAACACATTGTGATCTTTCGTGTCTTTATCAAACACACCCATTAAACATACAAACTGATCGTGGAAATACTAATGGAAACAGTTTAACAAGTAATAACCTCAAGAAAGAGCTTCCTATAGCTGTTAGACCTACACAACTTTCAGGAGAGACTTTGGACCATTATTCCTTACAGAGCTGTTCGGCTCAGCCATATTATTAGAACGTCTGAACAGCTCTCTAGAGGCCATTTCACAGCATTAATATTGGGTTGTGGTCTGGACCTGTATTTTGTGTGATTTACTTTGATGTTTGGGGTTATTTGTCCTGCTCGATCACTCAACTTTTCCCTGACATTGTCCCATAGGATATCTTGATAAACTTGGGAATTTATTATCCCCTCCCTGATGGCAAACTGTCCAGATTGAGAGGCAGCCCAATTCAAGATGCTGTACTGAAATAAAATTTCACTTATTCTGGCTATTAGCCATTAAAATGAGTGGATATTGTAGCAATTTATATTCCAAAAGTGTACAGAAAAAATGCAGCGAGTACAAATTCAAATGTCATTGAGGCAAATCTTTTATCTGATGGCTCACAAAGCGTCCGACGTTCTTCATGGTGTACCACTTGGGTTAGATGAATGTTGATGATGCTGCTGAGTTGATAACAGAGTAATAACAGAGTCACCATTGACATCTTTGGCCATTGTTGATCTGGTGTGCCGTGTTGTTTTGATATTGTGTTGTATTGAATTTACAATGTATCTATGTGTATATTTGTGTTCTGTTGTGTCCAGCTCCTCAGAGGAACTTTGAGATTGCTTTCAAGATGTTTGATCTGAACGGTGATGGTGAGGTGGACCTGGAAGAGTTTGAACAGGTTAGACTGTGATCAACAGCCCATCTTGTAAGCAGCTGCTAGACACAAAATTAG
>OMLM01002572.1:6452-22896 GCA_900302695.1 Helostoma temminkii
AATTCATTGGTGGGAAGCATATATTGAATTTTTCCTTTGTTACTTGATTCTTCCTGCCCATACAAGCTCTCACAAAGACACTGGTTTCTTAAAACTAATACATCAAACACCTCTTTGGGATAGCACTAATGCTAGAACACAGACCCTCGTTTTTAAATCTTAACAATTAACCTAGTGTACCTTCTATGTAGTTTAAATAATCCATCCAGTTTGCTTTGTAGTGTGATTACTAAAACTATGCTTTCTGAATTCTACAGCGTTTTTGTTTAAATTACGATATCACCAGTTATTAAAAAATGATTACAGCATTCATTACAGTTGTTGATGTTGTTAAGCTTCCAGAAATGCTAGATTAATGTTAATGATAAATTAAGGATATGTTCAAAACATTTTGGGATATTTACTACAGTATGTAAAAAATGACTAAGTTGGTCTGCTTGAATTAATTTTTGATTTTAGTTTTTCATATTTTGCATCAATAATCCAGCCAAAGCAGAACTACTTATGACCAAATCATAACAAGCCACAATCAGATTTATTTTACTGAGTCGTTTCTCAGCAGCACATAGTGTGTAAACCAGCTGAACTGCAGCTGGGCTTATTTACATCAGTAGTGTTATAAAATACATGTGCTAAATTGAATAAATGTCAACAACATAAAATTTTAAACCACAGATAGAAACAGTAAATTCTCAGTCTCTCCACTCAAGTATCTCAGGAACAAAAGCAGAACAAACTATCAACACGATAAATTGTTATGAATTATCATCTACTATAGAGTCGTCCTCACTCTGTAATTGCTCTCTGAAATAGCTCTTCTCTGATTGATTCGTCTAACCAATTACAGAAGGAGACAGACCTTAACCACATACCAACTCACCCATTTGCTCTCTGTTCTACTACAGATATGGTTAACAGGAAAGAGATGATAAGGGTGTTTTAGAAGAGGAGGAGGGACTTTTAACACATTTCCAATGATGCCAAAGTTGCCTGTGGCAGCTACTTTTAATCCTCTAAAACATACCCTGACTGGTTTGTGACTCATAGGTATATTTTGGCTCCATGAATATGTAACTAGGCTTGAGATTTAGAAAGCTTAGATGAAACATGATTAAAGTAAGCCTGTTACGGCGCTTCATCGCTCTGAGGTTTTATCTATAAAATCTATGATAAGTCATTTGGGAACATTTGTACTATCTCTGAATATATTGTTTTCCCATGGACGTCTCATGCTCCGGAACAAAACAGTCATGGTCTTCACACATGGTCAGTGAGGCCATGTGGCTAGAGGCAGTGACATTTTTAATTTGCAGCAGATCAAAATAGTACAAAAAAAAAAGTGTGAGTCAGGGATCAACCAGAAAACTGTCACATCCAAAAACCAATGTGGGTCACATGGAACAAATATAAGTTGGGTGAAAAGATGATATTTTGAAGAATATTTTATAAAATTAAGCTGCAATAGTTCCCCTATAATACAGCAAAAGACAGTGAACTTGAAACATCTATTTTCTTCTCATTGCTTGAATAAGGAAACATTGTGCTTGTGAGTTTGCCAGAAAATGCTCTTATATATAATAATGAGCAGAATGTATCACTGTGTATTTACTTTGGCTATTCTGTGAGACCTCCTGTTACTTACTACTGTGACTTGTACACAATACAGTATACAATGTACTATATGAAAAATACAAGTTCTGCAAATCTGATGTGAATAAACTTGTATACTTGCATTATTGTTACTGCATGTTGAAGAGCAGAATTTCACAGTAATCACTAAAGACACTATACAGAGACTCCATCAGCACAAATGCTGAAATACCGTGCACTAAAACATATTTATCTAATTATTTTCCTTGTCAAGCTGTGGACATTCACACATATGACATTTATCATAAGGGGTGCAGCACAGTTGGATTAGATTTGTTCATTTGCTTGTTTGTGCATGACCATGTATAGTTATTCTTTAATGAAAGAAAAATGTCCAAAATCATTTCCAAAGTTGATACTTGAAAGTATTAAAGCCCTAATCCGCACTCTGTGCCAGTTCCCATCTCCACCAAAAATTACATCAAAGTTAGATCAAAATGTGTCTACAGTTCGCTGGGGACCATGTAGTTGTGTCTATTTGGGTTTCAGCACAGAGACTATAACCCTATGTGTTGACTAGGGTATTAACATAGGGAGGAACAAAATCGTACATTTGCATAATCATAAAAATATAGCTTAGACATAAATAACAGAGGAGCAACAAAAAGCTGAACTGCATATTGATCTTTTTTTCTCATGCATCTCACTTCATTCAACGTTCAAAAATGTTCAAGGTCAGGTACCTGTCATGACATAAATCCTTCGTGACTGGTGCATGTAAGAGGGTTAATCACTTGGAGCGCTAGGTCTGCCGTTAATGAGGTGGATTTGAGCGTGCTGCAGACTAAGATGCAAAGTAATAGTAAGTAATCATATTTTCCTGCACTTCTCCGTATGATTTTATTCTAACTATCTAGTTTATAAATGATTCAGAATAATGCTTAAAGCCAGTTTCCACTTATTAACCTACAGTACCTTTGTCTCTTACGCCACAGCTTTTTGTGTGACCGTGATGAGCTAATACAGGACAATATGATATAATTACAAAATCCAAAAACAGGTAGCACGACTAATACAAGAAACTAACCTCCTACTGACAATCCATTATTAGCACAGAGATGAACAAACAAGCACTTGTGAGAAGGAAGCCTGCTGATTAAGGGAGGTTACCGCAATCAAGGGAGATTATGCTTTAATTAATCCCAGTTGAACACAATCCCTTTAAGAACCTGTCTTACTGAGAACCACAATGGTCAATCCTCATTCTGCAATTCGGAATTTCAGTTACTTTAATGTCTGTAACCCTCAAGTACTACTTATCATAAGCAACAACTATAAAAATACTAGTGCAGCTATTAATGAAAAGTAGAACAAGCTCATACATGTATGAAACATTGATTCATTTCACTGCATAGTAATTTGCACCAGGAATATGGTCTTTACTAATCACTCAACTGGAAATGTTATTTTATACCTCTGAATAATAGAATAGTAGAATACATACAAATAATGAAATGATTACATTTTATAAATTTTATGTATTTACCAAATGCTAATGTGATCAAATATAGTAGAGCGAATGTGAGTATCTTATTACACAAATGATTGCATATATTTACATTATTAGTACATTACAATATGTGGGAGGTGAACACTATGCCCTCTATAGGGAGTGTTTACCTTAATGTCACAGAGACAGAAAAACGTAGAAAGAGTTATGTAACAGGAAGGGAAAAAAGAAAAAAAAAAATGTATTAATGCTTCATATAGACAATGTTATTTTACATTTGACTTTGGCATCATGGCACATAGATAAGTAATACTGCTGTTAAGTTCATTTACTGCTTTGTTGTTTTGTGTAAATTCAAATACAGAAATGAACCAAACGGGCAAGCCATGCAAATAGGCTGAAGCAGAACATATCACAGAGATAGCAAAACACAGCAACCCCATAGTATTCCATTTTATGAGAGGCCACTGGCTGCTTGGAGATCAGCGCAAGGAAAGCGAGACTTAAAAGCGCTGTATTGCTACTAAATCATGTGGGAGAGAGGGGATTACTTCAGGGACCTGCAGTTAATCCACCGGGTGAAAACTAGAGAGGAGTAGAGAGAAGCATGGTGAGGACATAAGAGACAAAAGCTTAGAGGAGAAGCTGGAATATGAAGAGAGGAAAAGAAAGATGCTAGTCAGGTGGCCTTGTAAATAAAGTATGTTTACACAACTTCTTTAACACAGGCACTAGGTTACAGACATGCATCCAAGGAGTTACTCTCACTGATATTAGCCCAAGTCTCCTGCTCTGTCTTTCTTTAAATGTGCCATTAAACATCTCATTAACACCTTAAATATGGTAAAAAACAAAAACAAACATGCTGCAACGATGTTTTCAGCTGTCAAACCATGCTGAGAAGAAATTTCTACTGTGGATGGAGACATGTGGAGACAATAAAAATACCAGGCTACAATTTAAAGCTACCCAGCACACTGGTTTTCCAATAATACCACTTCTGTGAAGCTCATAATGTTCAGTTTTGTGGAAACTCTGCTTGGATCATGCTGACTGAACTGAGGCTGTACAGCATATCGTAGAATAGTGGTGGATTTATTTGTTGCAATGTGCTTATGCTACTTTGTCCAGTCACTGAACACGCAGTATATAATGATGGGCAAAATGCTTTACAATGCATGCAAGCTACAGATAAATACTTAATGAATATTTTATCAATTCTGATGCACTATATACATAACTGATCATCATTAAGATGATGCTTCTGTAAGACTAACATGCTGTAATAGGGAATAGCATAGTATTATAAGAGTTTTACATTAATACAATTTTTTTATATAACATATATTATACAACATTTGAGACTTTAAGAATAAGAAAAGGAAATATAAATCATAAATAATTTAGTGTGTTCTCATCATTATCATCCTTAATCGGTAATCCTTACACAATCTCTCCTAAAACTAGCCTCTCGTGCTCAAATATTTCTTCTGGTCAGATTCTCTCTGGTTCTTAGGACTGTCTCGCTCCATGGTTTTGATCTTCTTCTGCTCCATAAGAAGTGTCTCAGCTGGACAATAATGAGAGCAATGAATAGTGCTGTGTGTCAGGAACTAATACTGGCTGTGAGCGCTAAATTGACTATGGTGTGTCCAGGGAGCAGGAACAAGGCCTACAAAGGGAAGCGATCACCTGTGCCCTCTTCACTGACCTCTACTACGGCTGCACCTGCTGCAGCCACACAGACACACAGCCCAATGAGCCTGTTTTCCAGTTCATTCAGCAGAACAGTTATTGGGTCAAATCTTGCTCAAAACAGGTTTATTAAAGATAAGTGTGCAATTAGGATCAGGCAAAACAATTATGAAATTCCAAGTACACTAAACCTGTTGTCCCTGCCTGCGTGTAAATAACTGTGCAGACAATGGTGATAGGAGACGCTTCAAACAGGGGGTAATGTAGCCTCCCTGTCGGTGCAATCATAACTCATGTCCACTAATTTGTGCATGTTTTTCTCTCTCCTCCCCAGTCGCCGATAGCTTACGCAGGCTCACCTACTGTAAAAGGAGGAGTAGGTGGGTTTCTCTCTCACCACTGGCATAGATCCTGTGTTGTTCCCGCTCTGATCCAGTTTTTTTTTTCCGAAATCATTTGGTTTGGGAGTAATTTGGCAGTGTTTTCAGTTTTGTTTTTGTTGTATGGTTTCTAGGTTAGAGAGGGAAGTCCAACAACCCATTGCGTGGCATCAATGAGTGATTTGTCTTATTAAATTTATTTAGCTTCATCATTGTTGGGGCATCTTATATTATGGCTTCCTTTAAGCTTGACAAAGAATTTAGCTAACTGACCCCATCAAGGTCATATCATTTTTGTAGTAGAAAAAAAACATATAAAAAAAAAAAACAAGAAAGAAACCAAAAAAATATATGTAAAATATTATATATATACTTTTTATATGTATCATTTTTAAAAGCTATCTTGCTGGGGAGATTAGACTCAATGTAACCACATGTTAGCAGTGGCATTAAAGTACATTTATTATTTCCACTGTCTGGTGAATGACATTTGTAGCCAGGGTTTAGATTACACAGCAGCTTTCAGTGGAGACTTTTATCTGGTGTGAACCGTAACTTCCAAAGTCACATGTGCATACATATTCGGCAGTGGGCAGATGGCTGTTGCCCAAAGAGCATTTTACCCCTAAAAATACTGTATAAAACCATTTACAGTCCATTCAACGACACCCCCTTCAGTGACGAAGAGTTCAGGTGGCAGTGTAAATCTAGCGATTTCAGTGGTGCAGCACCACCAATTGTGTTAATTAGAATGTAATGAGTAAATAAACACATAAAATTGACATATTCACACTTTGAACTTATTTCTTATTATGTACAGAAAATAAAACATAACTACAACACAAAAGTGGACCTTCTTTCTCCCACTAAATGTCTCAGGGGTGTCTTTCAAAGGAGCTTATGTCCTTTTCAGGGAGGTCAGGATGAAACCACCCCACCCCACACTACCTCTCAAGGTGACTTAAACGAGGTGACCACACATTCTGGTTTGGTACTTTTTATATGTCACAGCGAGAAGGTTCAGCAAACATGGCTTGAATGGGCAGCGTAAAAGTGGCTGGATTTAAAGATGCTGTAGCATCAATCTAAGCCTAACTTAATAGATCTTAAAAACGACAACACAAATCAAGTCATTGGAATAAATTACTGCTAATATCTTGTAATCCTCTCACGTTTGGAAACATTTGAAAAAAATGTCCCAGCAGTACAATCCTAACACCTCATCCACTTCCTTCATTAAATTGGAGTCAGATGTTGAGTAAAACTAGTTAAAGTCTTATTTTCCTATATGCCGAGACACCGTACGCCACACACTTGGAGGCTAGTCAACACTGTGATTTCATGAAAAAGTGTTCCATTGTGTTACATCTGTACATCTGGACTCTGTTTAGCACTTATGCGCTGTTTTCCCTGAGGAGATTTCATCTTATCTGTTTTATGTCAGAGAACTAGCACCCCCACGCAGAAGCTAATCCTCTTGACCTCACTAGCTGGGTGAAGAGCAGTGGTTTGACCTCTGTGGTCAGTGATCGACAGGAATGAAGTGGGCAACTGCTTGTTTATGCCTGCCACATAATTAACCCCTACTCTTGAACACTTCCCTGGAAGCAGTCATTTTATTTTCTTTTATAGTGGCAAAGGTTTGCTGAGCATGTCCTGTGATTCATGGTGGTCCAGCAGATGTTGGATTAATACTGAACACCAGATTGCAAAACTTAGGGAAAATTTTAAAAAACATAAAGCCACATGATTTATATTACATGGATGCTAGTCTGAGTAGAAAGGATGTACAGTATATCATGAGCTTATAAGCTCTGTGGCACTTTATTAAGGACGTTGTTAGATAAAAACTTTATGAGAATTTCATGCCTATACTATGATAAATGTATATACAGTCCACTTCAAGAATATAATTTACAACTTCAGTTTCAGGCATGATGTTATCATCCATCGACCTCCCAGACACACACTAATTAAGGACGATATTAAATACAAATGCTCAGGAAAAAAAATTGAAACAACAAAACCTGCAGTGATCTCAGGACAATAAAAGCACATGTCCAGCCAATGACCAGCATACAGTAAATCACACTGTCCTCTCCCCTCGCTCTGTGATTAGTGTGTTAATTAAACCCATGAAGCAGTCATTATGCCTATGAATTTCTTTTGTGAATATTACTTTTCCCGAACAGTTTTGGCAGTTCTGATGTAACACGAAACCACTTGAAGACAGAAGAGATGAAACAGCTATTAGTTCATATATTCCCATGAAATACAGGACCCCTCAGTAGATTGCATGTACAGGGTGAAGGCTATATTACCGCTAAAAGTCAACGCACATTGCATGTCATGTCGCACACAGCTCCTGTGAGACAGAATGGTATGTGCTATACATATGGAAAGACACATAATACACACATTACATCCTGGTTGATAAAATTACTGTTTGCCTGCAGCCATTCCAGTATGGGTGGTTCTAAAGTACTACTGTAATGTACCTTTAAAATGCTTACTGTACATGTCCTTAGAGCTACTATATGGACAATGAACCTTAGGTATGGTGACTATGATGTCCTAGTGCAGTGAAATGTGTCCCAGGCCACACTACACAAGACCAAGACAAGCCCTGTCTCACCAAGTTGAGTCGGAGATAGAAGAAGAAGGAAGTGTCTGTCTTCACTGTCAATCTATCCTGTCAACCTGTCCTTGCCTTAACCTTACCACTGAAGTGACTATTACCACATATGACAGCATTCCTATCCAGGGTCTGATGAAGCCACACAACCAGTTAAAAGAGAGATTTAACTTCAACTAATGTATCCTTGAAATGTGTTTCACAGCGATATATTTGAGCCGTGGTCATACACATCTGGATTTACCATGATTTGATTTTGTTGATCTCCTTTATAGAATTTCCTCCATCTCATCCCATATGCAGGTTCGTTTTTGCAGTAATAAATAGTGTTGTTGCAAGGGATATGTTACGATGCATGAGGCTGTCAATGCAGGATTAAGAACAGTGTACTCCAAGGACATGTTTCTTTTTTTCGTTTTTCTTTTTTGATGTGGGATTAGTCCACTGAAAAGTTATTCATGGCGGCCCTCCTGAAGCCCTTGAAAAGGTATTAGATGCAATGCAGAGAAGTTTGAGGATCTGAACAGCAAAACACTCATCATTTCGAAGACATACAGATCAGGAGGCTCCACTGAATCCTGGATGTGCAGAACGTGAGGAGCCCTCAGCTCGGAGGCAGAATGACACTCGGAGGAAAGCCTTGAGTGTCATTTTAAGCTTACAGATGGAGCCTCCACAGCAGGTGTGTGAGGTGAATACTAACTTGAAAGCTCCTTAACATCACCAAGCTACACTTACAAGAATGTTAAAATCAGATGCAAAGAGAAATTGGACTGAGGTGATGGGCAAAGAGGAAGCAAGGGGTTAATTTGTGGGAAGTTAAAAATATCAGAGATGGTGGTATTTGACTAAACTGTTATCATTTGTTCTTTTATTTAAAGATGCAATAAGTAATATTTTACACATTTTCTAAGGAATGAAACTGTTGTCTCTAAGCCAATCTAGTTATTTATATTTTTCTAGGCTACATACAGGCCTTTTGTAGTTTTTTCCAGAGAGACTTGCCCTGTTGTTGATTCTACAGCCTGCAAATCAGCAGTCAGCCCTGTTGGCCACCTACTTATGCTAGTAGGTGGCAGACAGGGCTTAAAACATTAGTGGGAGTTCTCATCTCAAACACAAAGTGGAGTTATGAAGAAGGCCGCTGCAGCCACATACCTGACGGAGTCAGAAACGGGAGCTATATGGTCTTGAGATTGTTTCAGTTCTCAGAAGCCAAAATGATTCATAGGGCCTTTAAATAAATACATTTACTTTTGAATCAAGATTGAAAAGCAAAGTCGATGTTTTCTTTTTTTTTCACTTTCTTGTATTACTTTGGTCAGTCAAAACTGTGTTCATCTGTGTTTTTTGGAAGGGTGCCAACAACAACAATTCGACAAAACGTCAGGTTATAAAAAAGTTTAAATATATAGACATGTATAAAATCTACTGTGATCAGCAGCAACACTTAAAGCCAGTGTTTTAGCATTACAGTGAATGGTTTGCTGCTACGCAGCGTTCTCAAACTCGTCAATCATGGTCAGCATAATTTTTTTCCCGTGCTGACCCCTGTCTGACATAATAATAAAATTACCAGATGGATTTAATAACTTAAATGGTTCGTCAAAATGAAATAACAGACCATAAATACAAAATTTACACAAAAAACACACATGAAAACAAGCAGACACAAAGGTATTTAGTTTATGTCTTTTAAAATGTGTTTGGCTAAATTTATATCCACTAAAACAAAATTGTCTTGACGTTAGATTCTTATGAGAAAGAATTAAACATCGTTAGAGTTGCTGCGAATTAAGATGCATCATTGGTTACAGCAGATTTGTTTTAAAGCTCTTTCTGATCTACCATTTACTAGATGTACCATAACAGCCATTCACACATTTATATAAGTTCTTCCACAATGAGTCACATTTACAATTAAATCAGATGTTATAAAATACAGTATATTTTCACTTCTACTCTCCAGCCAAATCCATGTATTGTGGTTTAGAAGCTGCACTTATCAACATTTAAACAAATGTTGCCTTACACTGAACATCCTGAATTAATGCAACTTGCAGGGCCAGTGAACAGAACAAAGTCTTTAAATTCGTTCCTGCCACCTGAAAATGCATTTTTATTTATGTTTTGGCCTGCTGCCAAAAGGTCTATCCTTACTGCAGAGGGCAGAAGGTGATAGCGTAGATCAATTGTGTGAAGGGGGGGTACGGTACATAATTAGGTGCTGGTAACAGTTTGTTCCCTACAGCTCCTCCACAGGAAGGATAAACCAGCTGAATGGGTGATGAGGGAATGGGAAAAAGGGAGGAGAAAAGAAAAACACTAAATTAAATGAACAGAATCCTTTCGGCAATTCTCATCTCATTATTGTCTTGCTGTTTGCTTTTGTAGCATCCATAACACACACTCCAAAAATATGAGTTTCATTTCATTTTCACTTTTAATCTCAACAATACAAGTGACGAAATTCAGGCTCTGGCATAACCTCTTCTAAAGTACTTCTGAACTTTCTTTCAAAAGTGCTGGCCTTTCCCTAGAAGACTATGTTTTGCTAACAACACTGCACTTTTAGCCACAACTCTGACTATTTTATATAGCTTCATTTTTCAGAAGGCATTCTGTGCCATTACGCTTGGTTTTAACAGCAAAGTTGCATTGTGGAAAAAACTGCCTCGCCTGTAATTTTGCTAGCAAAGCACCACCTTGCCAAAGAATAAAGGTCGTCTTATTTAAAGTATATTTTTGCAGCAGTTTTTATTTGTCAGAGTTTGCAAAACTGGGTGCTTACTGAAGCCATATGGAAAAGGTGACATGTCCTATTTATATTGTCAATGATGGGTCTGAGCACTGACAGATGAAGGTATGAAAATATACATAAAGGTACAGCCAACATGATCAGGGACAAGCACAGATGGTGGTGAACAATTATTTCTATTCAATAATCTTGATAAAAAGAAAGGTCAGTTTCAATCTGTCAAGCAAAAAGCCCCATCTACAAGGCTAAATATAATATCTGTGGAGCAAAGGCAAAGTGGCCTTAAACATCTTGATTCCAGCTCGTTTCCTCAGCTTGTTATTCAAAATGCCCTGTGACACAGGTGAGATAGGGTCAGCTCCTCTTGGGATGGAGAAAGGCCCAGCAGGATACCCGAGAAAATAGGCATGTGAAGCACAACACTGATCTTTGACCAGGTTTCATTCACTTTGTGGACTCAAACACACAAAGAAGCACACACACATTGAAAGCAAACACAAATCATATAAAGCTGATAGAAATATTAATATTCATAAACTAGATATATTGCTTTAGTGTACTATGACTGTTTATTAGGTACACATATCTAAAACAAATGCAGTCTAATAAAAGACCTGCAATACAACCTATATTCATGATGGTGATTCGTTTCTGAAGCAGTTTCAGAGACACTGATTCAACAGTATGGTCACTTGCAGGTTGTTTGTTACACAGTGAGACTTTTCTGTTGCATCATAAATAAAAAAAGAAAGAAAGAAACACTTGTCTTCCTTATGCAAAGCAGTTCAACACCGCAGAATGATCGTGAATGTGTGGAGTTAAGGAGGAAATACACTAAACTAGCTGCACATTCCAACTCAACAGATACAACTGACTGGTCAACCCAGGCATTGTTAACAATAACCTGAAAACTGATGCATATATTAGTAAAAACAGATGTGCAACAGATAAAATAAAACCCTAACTCCTCGTTTGCAGTGGCATATGAGGACAAATGTATAAACTGAAAATCTACAGTAACAAAGTAACATGCCGCATACATATTCACTAATGTAACAATGGAAATAATTAGGCATCTGTCAAGTAATCCATATTCAGCATCTGCTTTTACTACACAATCTTCACAGAAGCTCTAATTCACATATAGTCAGGTTATTAAGTTGGAGACAACTAAAGTCTTGTACAAACTTTAATGTGTACACACACCTGTGTAAATTTGCTGTTTTTTCAGTCCACACAGCAATGGAAGTATCACAATAATATAAGAATTAGAATGAAAGGGAACCATTCATGTAGAACCTGCTTGTCATGTACTCAGTCATTTTCTTCCACACTCGTGATGAATGCTGTTTTATTCAGAGGCAGACAGAAGCTGAAACAACACCTCATAAAGTATGCAACATAAATGTGAATGCTGAGGTTTTGTTTTTAAACATCTCAGCTCATGATATCTTAAAGCTGTTTTATAAACTAATCTCTATGTCTGCACGTAGAAGTTCAAAACATAAAAGTCATCTGGGGGCTGGATTGTCCGACCAGAATCTAACTGAACCACCACATAAAGAGGTGCACTTCTGTTTCCAGAAACAGAAATGTGTGCTGCTTTGAAGGAAGAACAGACCAAATGTGCAGTGAGCTAAAACAACACAACTGCTGGCCCATTTTGATCTGCAGAGGCTCCTGGGAGACAGAAAAGAGAGTGTGCAGACACACTCTGTCTCTCCACGAGTTGTTGATCATTGGCGTCTGTCGGTTTGGCTGTGTGATTGTGGTGGCTTTTTTGGATGCTTGGTGGACTACGGACCCTTCCCCCAGGGTTCTCTACACTCATCTCTTCCTGTAAATACATCTTTCTAGCCACAGACTGAGATCAGTGGGTGGGCTGTGGGATTGTGAATGTAATGTTGAGAGTATGTCTGGAAATGGCTGTGTCTTCCACACAGCTCTACAACAGAGCAGTGGAGCAGCTGGGAGAGCCTTGAGGCCACCAGTGTTCACAACAGTTATGAGGCCACTTCTGGTAGTGAGTCATACAATGATGACCTGTGGATAGCTAGCAGGAGTGAATCTATACTAACAAGATAAACAATGTGAGAGGAGAGTTTTACAAAATATACCGCAGTGTAGTAAAAAAAAACACCATAACCTAAAAACAAACTATGAAATGTTGTTATTGTCGTTTTCAGACAAGCACTGGACCCCTAAGCATCTCTAGACATTACCCAGAGGAGCTGTATGATGGAACGCAAATAAATCAGTTGGCCCGAACATTAAATGGACATTAGGCTACCAGCTCCTTACTAAGTCCAAGAAAAGTCCAACTCAGCCCAAGTGTGAATAAGGCAGGTAATTGTCCAGAGAATTCACAGAGAGCGAGTGGGTATTCGCAACATCATGTGAAATATTTACCAAGCTTTCTGGTGTTTTACCAGGTTTCTCTCCTTCAGGAAACAGGGATTATGTATGCATAATTTCTAACCAGGTGACTGGTGCTGCTTCAATATGGTGTAAACCAAACCCTGTTACTTCCTCAGCAGACTGTGTCATGTCATGCCTCCTGCATGCTCTACCTAGGGACCACCCCTCGCCAAAAGCAAATAAACTATTTCCCTAAGTGAGAATGCATCTGACACGGTCAGTGCCTGTCATGTGCCGCATGTGTGTAAGTGTAAATCTGTGTGAGTGTTAGTTTCATTATTGTTCTCTTAACTGGTGTTAAAAGTTACGTGGTGTACAGATTAGCATAGTTTTCAGTAAAACTTCCCAACTCTTGTAACCCAGAGGCTGTTAAGACGAGACAGATTTATACCTACAAAAACAGACCTCAGGCACTGTGACTAAACCAATGCCTTGTTCATTCTGAAAATAGGTTAACTTTCTGTGACAAAGTATTCCCTCTTTACTATGGGAAAGTATTTCTTTAAACTTTTTTGCTAACTTTTAGTTGTACTTGAGTCAATCTTAATCCGTTTAGCTAATCCTGCCCTAGAAACTTATTTTTTTGTACAATTCAAAGTGAAGATCCACCCTAAAACTAAATTCAGCCACAGTGCTCATACTGTATGATCTAAGACAGTTAGTGGATTTTTTGTGCATGCACCACTCTCCCCTGCAGCTATAAACAAAACAGCAACAGCACTTTGCAGAGTTTCACTTCTGAGATGAATAAAAAGATGATTTTATGGGCATAGTAGACATTTTGCAAGCTAATTTGCTGGAAATATGAGTCGATGTTCTGGTTCATGACTGTTATCATTTTATGAAATAATGTTAGCTGTGGACAGAAGTAGCAAACAAATGCTCATTTATTCCATATGTTTAGTATTCTATGTACAGTCAGAGGAGCTGCAGAGAAGTAATACTGATATTATTTCAACAATTTAATCATTTAAAGACTGTCAATACACCAATACTTAAAGAAAACACATACTTTCCAAAATTTGCAGTACTGTTTGTTAGAAAAGGAAATATCTATTAAAAGCATTTAGGATTTGTAGGGTTCAGTGAGATGCCATTGACATTTAAAAAACAGCTACAGAAGCAGAAAGAAGTCTTTCTGCTTCATCCTGGACTGACTTTAGTGCAGCCTCACAGTCAGAACGAGATAACAACTGCCTCAATCATGGTGAGAGGGAGCAGAAATCCACACACCCACCAATCTCTCTCCACCACAACCACTGTCCTGTATTGGTGGCCTCGATGGGAGTAGTGGAAGACATGCCAGCTAACAAGAGCTCTCTCCCTTCCCTCCCCTACCATCACTACATACTGTAGTGACAGCATGCTACTACAAAGTCACCTCCTGTGATGCAGGGGTAGGTTTGAGAAGGGCAAGTCATTTTTCGCTTGAAGAGATGCAGGTAACCACTCAGAGGTGAAATAGTACAGTGAAGTGGTGGATGTTCGCAGAAGCGGAAGGCGTGCTGGGAGAAACTGTGGGACCTCTACCTTTGCTGTGTACCTGACAAATTGTTTTTGTCTGTTGTTGTAGTCAAATAATCTGATGTTTAAGGGCTACCATGTCCTTTTTGTAGTATTCACCTTAGCAAATTCAGCGCAAGAAACAGATGGGAAAAAAGTCAGACTTGTGTTTCCCTCACTCATTTGCTATATAAATAAACATGAAGACCAAGAGTCAGTGAATCATTAGAAAGTAAAAGAGAACCAACGCACATTAGATATCTCCTAACCAGCTGCAAAATACACAAAACATGTCACGAAAGCTGTTCTAAACCTGGTGCCAAAGAGTAAGCAGGGAGTCTCTTTCTTCTGTGCTGATGAAAGGCAGTCTGCGATCTGGCCCAGGCGAATTAACTAACAGTAATGGCCCCTTGTACAGTAGCTTTATATCAGCCCACATCCATAAACACTGGATGATTACCCTTAGGAAGGAACCTGTGGAGGCAGCAGGACTAATACAGAATGACAGCAACTGTCGATACAGTACATGATCAAATACATGGCTATACTTAAAAAAAATCTCACATATCCTACATATAGCCGGAATCAATCCTGCCCTGCTGGTGTGTTTCAGAAAGAAAGGCAAAGCCATATTGATCAAAGAGCAAGATGGAGCCAGCTCAAAGGACTTATAGACCATAGGAGGAAGGAAAGAGATCCGGTTAGAAAGAGAACACCAGTCATCCAAGAGATAAGATATCCAAACTAACATGCTTTTTTTCAGTTTCTGTATACATTTCTGCAAAAACAACACCCAGCCCCAAACAGCTAATAACTCTGTGATGTGCACTGTCTACTTCATACTGTTCAAGTGAGGAATGTAAAGGAATCAAACATAATCAATAGATTTGAAAAAACAGAGTTGCCTGAACTTCTCATGATGCTCCACTACTGACAGAGACAAGATGGCAACATAACTTCAACATCAAATAGGAATTTTGTGTTACTGGATCAAATGAAATTATGTTGTTTGTATCAACCTGAACATGAGATAGTTTATAATAAGATGTACATTTTCAGTGCAGAAAAATGCAACTTTTCACAATGACAATTGTACTTCATTTGTCATTGATAGTCTGGGAATGAGTGCCCTAACATGATCTAAAACTCCGTGATGACTGAGGCAATCAGTCCTAGTCTTCACACTGTGACAGTTCATTACAACGTTTGGCTACTTGCCCAATAACATGGCACTTGTTCGCTTGTCACCACAGGGACGTGACGCTACACTATTCAAAAGATGAATGGCTTTGTGATAATAAGGAGTGCAATAAAATCACTACTTCCTACTGACACAAAGCTAACCCTGACTTTCTCCAGTATGTTAGACTTGGCTGTTAGAATTGTTGTATGTAGCAGTGTTCAAATATTGCAAATATTCAAAAGAAAAAAAGTTAAATGAATGCCTTTAAATGTGACACAGTGTGATTTAATTACATATGCAAATATAAAGATGCTTAGTGAAATCAAACTGTGAAACACGCTGCCAACAACTTCAGCTGTAACTGTCTGACGTCTGCCCTGAGAGTGAAAATCTTTACACCCTGTGCTCTCTTGTTGACAGCTGTGTTATAAATAAGAAGCCAACAACATCAAGTACATACAGTATATGCCCATCAAAGAAGTCTGAAATAGCTTGTACTTATCCTACTGTAGCTGCCCCTGTGCAACATCATTTCTGGCTGTGCTTCATAAAACCGGTCTAACAAGCAGGGATATGTAGTGCATGTATTTAGGATAATGTTCAAAGGTGTGAAATTGGATTTGGTTCTGACAGAGCCAGGAGATAGCAAGAGTAGCAAATAAAAAGCTAGGGCCAGCACACTCATATGGTATTTTATATCTATATTGTATACAGTATACAAAGTGAAACATCAGTTGGGGGAAATTCTCATTGAATACACTGGAATAGGGTT
>OMLM01002577.1:4843-23029 GCA_900302695.1 Helostoma temminkii
GACCACAGACCTTGAGTCTGAATTCCTTGGGTCATAATGATTAAGCTGCCAATCCACTGACATCCTCAGGGGCCTAATTATCATTGCTATACGTTGAAGGAGTCATGTACATATTGATTATCTCAGTACTGGCATGGCACACAGAGGGAGTGGTGAGTCAGGGCTGAGGCAAACTAAGATGGCACTCTTGAAGGGATAATCAATACTGAAATGCTGGTCAGACATAGATTAATGTCTTAAGTGAAAAAGATATTCAAAGAAAAAAACAAATAAACCATGTATATTTAGAATATGAAACTGTATTATATAAAACGTATCATCCATTCCGGCATGTACTGTACACTGCAATATAGCAAAGTACTAAAGCCAAATCTAGTTTAAGTCTCTTAATACTGCATTACAAACAAGCAGCAGTACCAAATGAAGTTCTTTTTAATTAGGCTGAGCTTGTGTGGTGCTTGTAGTAGCTAGTAGCTAAAGTGAACAGAAAATGTAAGGGCACCAAATAAAAAAAAAAAAAAACTGTAGCTAAATGAAATCAGACTACTGCCCTTTCAAATATCATTAATCTGAAGGCACCCAGATGTAACTTTTCCTGACAGAGAAATACCTTGTGGCAGACTTCTGTAGAATCCAATAAACCACACAGCTACTGAAAAATCTGTACTTCACTTACCACAGGTAAATTCCAGTATCAAGTATCAATACCAGTCCACACATTTAAGCATTCAGAGAGCTCCTAAGTTTCTATGATCAAACATATCCGTTACTAAAGAGTTTTTTTTATATCCCTTGAAAAGCCTTAAACCTGTGGAGAAAAAACAAGCACAGATCATAAATAACACCTGGTCTATGTTGTTGCCATTAACTAAAGCCATGAACCTGCACAGCCCTTTAACTGAAATAAAGAAAATATCCCATAACTTCAGTTTAGATTAATTATTAAGGTAGCAGACTCTCAAATGAGTTATAAAGTAAATTCCTGGGGAGATGAGGAGGGCGCAGTTGGAAGCCAACTCTGACAGATGGCCTGGTGTCTTGGTTCGTGACTGCAATGGGGACAACCATGCTGTCATCTGGCCTCTGCAGGCCGCCAACAGCATAACCTGCAGAGAATGACTCCTGAGAGGCTTCTGTGGCAGACACCTTTACTACTGTAGCAAGCAGACAATCCTCAATATCACAGATAAAATGTATTATTAACAGTCAGAAACATACTATATGTTGTATGATTCTCAAATTGGTATAAGAATTCTGTCCTGAAACCAACTGACCACCAAGCTGACATATTATGACATTATAAAGTTCTTATGATTAACATAAAAGAATGCAGTTGCCATTATACACATCCAGCACACATGGTTTAAAATTAACATAGGTACACCAGGCTAAACCCAATTTGGTATAAAACACTGAGTATGTATATATGTAGACAGTGTCACACTTTTCATCATTATGACTCTGTACGCCACCACAGTGCATTTGAAATGACACAAGTGAAAGGTGCTTGAAGTACAGACTGTCAGCTTTAATTTACGGATTTGGTTGAAAGTACTGGATGAACCGTGTACGAATTACAGCCATTATTCATAGACCCCCAGCATTTGGGGTTTCATAAATATTTGGACAGTTGGCTGTTTAGCTGTTCTATGGCCAGGTGTGTGTTAAAGCCTCTTAGGTTCATTTAAAAAATCTGATGATTAAATTCTTGAGCTGACTTAAAGTGCTGCATTTACATTTAGGAATCTGTTAACTGTCACAAGTGAACAGTGTGAAGTGAACAAGCCCATAAAGCAGTAAAACTAAACCAAACTTAGAGTAAGCGAAACGTTAGATGTAGCCATATTAGTTCTTATAAACAGAGAATGCACTGGTGAGCTGAGGAACATCAAAAGGCCCAGAGGACCACGGAAGACAACTGTAGTGGATGACAGAATTGTTTTTGTGAAGAAAAACCCCTTTACAACAGATGACAGATGAAAAACATCCTCCAGGAGGTACATGTATCTATGTCAAAGTTATCAATCAAGACAAGGCTGCAACAGAGCAAACAGAGAGGCTTTACTTCAAGATCTGTAAGTTTTAAAAGCAGGAAGAAACAGATCATAGGTTGCCATTTAGTAGTGTAAGAAAGCCTGCACAGTCCTGGAACATGCTACAGGCAGATAACTCAAAGATCAACTTGCACCAGAAAAAGAAAAGACTGTGAAGAAGGGAAAGAGCAGCTTGATCGAAAGCACATCACCTGATCTGCAAAGCATTGTGGAGATAGTGTTGTGGTGCCTGCATGTATGTGTGGCTGCCAGAGGATCTGGTTCCCTTGTATTTATTGATAATGTGACAGCAGGATCAGGAATGAGCAGGATCAATTTTGAAGCATTTAGAGCTGAATAATCTGCTCAGATTCCAATCTCACTGGACGGTGCTACATATTGCAGGTGGACAATGACCCAGAGCCTACAGTGAAAGCAACCTATACTTTTATTTCATGCAAAACAGTGCGATGTTCTGCAATGGTTGATCACCTAACCTGATTCCAACTGTGCATGCATTTCATTGCTAAAGGTAAACGCCCCAAAAACAAGCAAAACACAGCTGTGGTAAAGGCCTGGAAGAAACTCAGCATCTGCACATGTCAAAGGTCCCAGATTTGAGGAAGTCACTTACTGCAAAGGATTAGCAAGCAAGCATTAAAATGTACTAATTAATTTATAAATACATTGTCCAAATATTTATTAGGCACCAAATTTGACGGTCTGCGAATTACAGCAGCAATTTCTATACAACCCATCCAATATTTCTGACCAAACATTTATATCAAAGCTAAGCGTTTAAGCACCTCTTAATTGTTTAATTTCAAATCCACTGGGGTACGCAAAATAATGAAAACTGTGTCATTGTTTTAAACCTAAATTAAAGCATCTGACTGTATAAAAGTCCTTCACTATCATCTTGTTATCATCTTCCAGATGAAAATAAGATTATAGTTTTGTTGGTCATTTTCCAAGAATGTGTTACAGACAGTTCTGGCCTAACCTCACTGATAAAACATAAATTCAACTAATTCAACTAATTATTTAAAACTGTAATTTTAAACTGACATCTTACAAAGAAACTTAAGCAGTATCTTTGCATGTCATGCAATGAAAAGTCACAGTTAAAGCCTGACATTCCTGCCTTTAAAAGAAATCTATATTAGACTTGCCAGCAACAGCTTGACTTTATGTTTAAATGCTCATTGTTCACAGAATTGAATACGTATGTTTTTACACTATGTGAACATCATAGTTTCTGCTAGCACTGATAGAAGTCAAATCAGAGGGTCAAGTTTTGACATGATATCTGGACATCACCTGATATTGTTTGATGGTAATACCCTCCTAAAGCCTGCCAAAAGGTTTGATGTGGAAAATAATGATGTTGGACTGCGTACACATATTTGGGAAGACATGAGAATATTTAGTGGAATAGAGTAGAAACTTTCTAAACTACAAGAGGACTGGCTACAACAAAAAGCTGCAGCTAGGAAGTCATAATGTGTCAAAAAACTGGACAGTTTCTGTACAAGATTTCTGTGATAATAAGACAGAAGAGAGACAAGATGACTACATAGTTGTCCAAATCAGATTATGTGTAAAGGAAATAACTGGAAGATTATACTGTCATTGCCATTGTAAAATAGAAAAAAAAAAGTGTTTCTGAGAAAAGGACAGATCACCCAGAGTCGCAATTCATGAAATGACAGGTCGTGCAAAGAAGAGAGGCCTAAAGGTGATCAATCAATGATCAAGTGAGTGGGAGGAAATATTCCAGGAACACTGTGAACATAATAATAATAATATAATAATACAGTCACCAATGCACTGTTTCCAGCTGTGTGCATTAATCAGATACACTGCAGCTCCAAAGTGCAATAAGCAATATCATATAGATGCAGACTGTAATCTGGAGGCTGAAGTGAAGTTTTACATTCATGCAGGCACATTAGAGCCTCAATACATAGTCCTAAGCTATTTAGAAAATATGTACATTTGTAAAGCTCTATATATCACCAATTTTTTTTTAATTTTGGATTTTGTCTGGCCAATAGTTGAACAATGACAGACAACATAGTGGAGGTGTCAGAGTTTTAGATTAAATTACTATTTATGCAACTTAGTGTTTACATAATATGCTAATACATTTTTAAATTCCTAATTTATTTTGATTTTGTAGCAAATAAAACAGTTGCATTGTTTTAAAGTAACTAGTGAAGTAACTTTTACAGCCACTACAATGGATGTATGGGATTTTTCCACTGGTTGATAAAATTTATACGTGACAGAGTGATTTTGCATCAATCTTAAAATTACAGCTGCAGATATGGATTTTAAGATCCAGTTTGAGGATGAAGTTTAAAAAAAAAAAGAACAGATGCTGAACAAGGTTTAACACCAGCATGAATGATAACCCAGCCACTATGGAAAGTGTCAGATCTCATTACTGCATGAGAAAGTAGGCAGTACCACGGACAGCTCCTGTGTCACTACAGTGGGCGGGCCTAAATGTTGTTTTTGACCAATCAACTGGTCTGAACAGTCGATGCTATTTGACGTTATATCTAAAACTTTCTATAGTACTAGATAAATACTATCTAGGTAGGTGGTATCACCAGAGGAAGATGGTGTTCCAGCCTACACATATGCAATTTTCTCCACATACTCCCTTGCATTACAGAGAGCCTGTTACTTTAATAGTATTATTCTGGGTTTCTCTTGAGTGACCCCTGACTGTCATAATATTTGGACGAGGTGTATGTGAGAACGCAAATGCACCAAGTATTCGGACTGGACATTAAATGGACACTACCAAGCTCATGTGTGAAGAATTCATAATGAGCAAGTGGGCTTGTTGATGACGTTTTTGTCATGTTACTTCGATGTGATGCAAAACTCTGCACCATACTTTTTGCACTGCGTCCTGCCTCTTACACACTCTGCAGGCACCGTCCCTCACCTAAACCAGACAGAAATTGTATCCAGTAGGTGAGAATGCATCTGACAAAGACAATCTCCTGCGGTGTGCTCCATGCGTGACAGGGCAACTCCAGACAATGTCCGGACCTGATTCTCCAGACACCGTCTGGAATTCAAAGCACCATTATACAGTCTTTGCCTATACTGAATATGACAATCACAGGGTAGGTTGGAAAAACACTACACAACACTACTGGGAAAAGGTTTTTCAGCCTGATAAATCTAAGCTTCCCAAACAGTTTAATCTTAATTTAATTGTTTGGGAAGCTTGTAAGGGAAGAGCACTTCAACATGAAAACATCATTCCGAATGTTAAGTACAGAGGAGGGAGCATCACGATTTAAGTGCTTGGGCCTTTGGGACATCAATGTGAGTAAAATGAATCCCCAAATTTAGTGAAGTACAATAACCTACAGGATAATATCAGGGTTGCTGTCTGTGAGGTGAAGCTCAGTAGAAGTTCAGTAATGAAGCAGGACAATTACACTAAACATAGATGCAAATCTACTACAGAATAATTTAAATGTGTAGCAGCCCCCACACTCTTCCTCAGCGTTATGCAGGTCTCATCTGCGGCTCCTAGAGGCACATTTTCAACCAGTTATCACATGCAAGAGTTCGATTAACTCTTCCACCAGCACTGTGAATATTTAATGTGTCTGTTCAATAAAGACACAAACGATTATTATTGTATTGTTGTACAGTATGGTTACAGCATTACATAATTTTGAAAATATTAATATTATACGCTTTAATAGAGATACTATCAGAGAAAAGGAGAAACCACATCTACACGTTGTGTCCTCAGCAACAGTATTTGTTAACATTACTTTTATCTCCTCACAAAACTACATATTACATCATTGAGCCTGCTTCTGCTGACATGCTGATTACACTTAGGGAAATGAATAAGGAGCAGTAATGCACCAGAATACCACAGAGACAGGAGGGGGAGAAAAAAGAGTGAGGGAGCGCCAGACCATCCTTCATCCACCCCCCCTCCTCTCGCCCTCCTGCATCAAGGAGGAGGGCTATCCCAGCTTCCCATTCTACCAGCACTGTGATCTCCTGTCTGCAGTATCTACTCCAGCTGCCAGGTACTAGGCCTATAGGTTTGGCCACGACATTAAATGGTGTTAGACAGTTGGGTCAGTAGTATGAAAAATATCCTGTCCAATTAGCAAGTTTGCAGTTTGTTCATTTACTCCAGGAAAACAAAATGATACAGGTTTGTCTTTGTGATTTATTCATGTTGGACATAGTTTTCTTTCTTTCTAGTGAACAATAACGTCAAACAGGCACATTTACTTACTTTCAATGCCATCTTTAGAAATCTCACCTGAAGTTGACTGAGGTGATGTGACAGACATGCAAATCAATTATCTTATGAAAGACTTACAGAGACACAACAAGTCTATAAGCCATTATCTAATAAGAATATTAGATTTGAATGTGCAATATTCAAGATTACTACTGACTCCCAGGGAACCCCCTACAAGAAGCCAGAAGACTAAAGACTCCAAGGACCATTATATCTGGCAAGAAGCCTGAACAGGGGCTCCCACATAGCCATAGACTATTAATGTGCATTCATTCCTCTCCAGGTGCCCTGCAGAACAAAACACTTCTGGAGTTATTAATTTATTACTCCTCACGCAGAGTAAAACAGTGTTCACAGCTTCATACAGAGGGAGTAAAGGCACAAACATGTCAGAAAGTCTCAGCGAATACAAAAACTTATAAAACCTTTACAGTACAGACATTATTGATGAGTTAATCATCACAGTTTAGTCAGTAATATTTTGTTTTATGTCATCAAACTATGACTTTGAAGATAAATGTCTGAATGCTCCACCTATATTATTTTCAGACATGACTTCCATATAGATTAATGACAACTGTGGTTTTATATCTGCTGCACATCCAATTACAAAAACTAAAATTTAATTAAGACATGCTATACTCTAAAGCCCCACCTCTGCCATATCCTATTAACACCCATGTATTCTACTGAACAGGAAAATGCACAGCAGTATTCACACACAGAGGAACTAAAGCGGCTCGGGGAACCGACTTATGCCGCTATTTATGCGCAAAGTAAAAACGCACAGCACGTTTCACTGGTACAATACTGCAGGCAATAAATATTTCTCTTCACCCCCACCATCACCTCCCATTAGCGGCTCTGGAACCCCGAACAGAGAGGCCATTTAAGCCACACTGCTTCGGTAAGTAACTAATAGGATGTGGGATCTCCGGAGATTTAACAAACCGTTTCGTGCGGCTCTGCGACCGCCGCCTCTCCATCTCCAGCAGCCCTTCAAAAAGCACCTGCCTGCACGGGGAAAGCAGTGCGAACCGATTTCACTGCACGGTTACCTGAACAGAGGCCTCTCCCGTGGCAACGTGGGTCTCTCTCGGGTCCTCCTCCGGGGTCCAGCCGAGCTCACTCTCCTGGGGCTGCTGGGATTCCTCACCACGCTCTCCCTGGTCCGCTGGTGGAGCTCCTCTCTCCTCTCCTCACCTCAGCAGCGTCAAGCTGCCACCGAGCAGACGCGGTGGGGTAGAAGACTGTGTCCTGTCGATTTCAAAATAAAACACCACATGGCACAGAGCTTATTTGTTTGCATAGATTTTATTTCCCCTTCCCTACATCGGAACCAACCACACCCATAGCCCTACACCCAAACCACCAACCAATCTCCACAAATGTCCCTTTCCAAAAGAGCTCTCCATTGGTCCATTTAATTTATGGTTCGCTTTTATTATGAGTTCTGAAGGAACACTGACTAAGTGTATATGATTTGAAACCTACTATTGTAGGCTCCCTGTTATGTTCCACCAAACAAAACACTTAAAACTGCTGTAGCTCTCTTCAGTTTGCTCTAGTTTGTTTTACGTTTGTTCCTCCTCCATTTGTTTTTACATGTTTAACTGCTTTCATTTAGCTTTTTATCTATAGTTTGCTCCATATTTAGTTTAAACGTACCAACTTTAACAGTCAGTAATCACTCCACCAGTTTATCTCCTTCGTGCATCTCTGTATATCTCAGCCTCACCCCTCCTTGTCTCTTATTCTCCTTTCCCTCCTATCCCTCTCTTCCTTCCTCCACATTTGTCTCTATCTATATAGTGTATGTATCCCTGTATGTAAACATTTATGTTTGTTTTTTGGTGGAACCACAAACTGCATGTCATACAACACCTGCTTTAACAACAGTTGCATCAGTATAGTGTTATTAAATTGATCAAGTACAGTAAATTATACTTTATACTATAAATTGTTAATAATAATAATAATAATAATAATACATAGAAAAGAGGACAAAACAGGACAAATGCAATTGCAGATTACTGTGAGGAGGCGATCTTAAACAGGTAGATTTTGAGTCTGGATTTGAAGACAGGAAGAGAGTCAATGTTTCGAATGTCCGGTGGGAGTAAGTTCCCCATGTTAACCCCATGTCTGTGATGTTGTGTCTGTTAGTGCAGTGCTCTGTATCCATTTGTGGTTCTCAAACCCAGGCCTCAACCACCCCTGCCCTACCCAGAGTTGATTACCTGAATCAGGTGTGTTTAGTTAATCAGAAGCTGGAAGATACCAATTCACTTTTCCCTCCTTCTGCACCCTCATCTAAAATGGTGTCGGGTTAGTTTTGAGTGGCCAGTGGTACTCGAAGACTGACAACCACTGTGTTAATATACCCACCAGTGTCTACAAATACACAAAAACTACTACTACTACTACTACTACTACTACTACTACACACACACACAAACAATGTGAAATCGGTGGGCTGCTCCAAAACTCAATTTGGATAATACATGTGAGCTTTTTACAACACACATTTCTTTAAAAATATATATTTATTTCAATGTTTTTAATATGTTGCATCTTAATGACATAATTTATTTGAAACGTTTAAGAAACTGTCGGATTTCCCAGTCCACCTGAACACATCATCTTGCAGTCTTCCTGTGGTAAACTGAGCTTCTTCCTGTTTCACATCAACTAACAGTAGAAAATCTATTGGTGATACCAGGGGAGAGACATTTCAACGGTTTGCTGACTAATACAATTATTATAAATGTTAACAGTTCGCACAATTAGGCTTTCATTATTAGCTTACAGGTTAGCCGCGATGCTAGCGACAGTTGCTAACGTTAACTTTAGCCATTTTGACGAAAATGGTTGTTAGCTAAGCACCAGCAAAACTGAAAAACAGACCCCTTGAAACATCCCTGTAATTAACCTCTCTTCATGACAGTGCTATTCATTTTTAAAAGAGTTTCACAGAGGTGTTGATCGGACTGGATGATCTTTACTGTGCTGAAACGTTACTGCATAATGCCTAGATGTGTTTCTGTTATTTAGGTGCTTTGGTCTTATTTCTGTGTTTCCTTCTCTCATATGATATTTAATATAAACAGCAGCACATATTACACTATTTTTCTGGACTGTTGCATTAGACTTCATTAATTTTATCTTAGTCTAATGAACTGCCAACTATAACTTGGTGTGTAATACAATATAAATACTTCTCAGATTAAGCAAATATTTGAAATTTATCCACAAAGACACAAAACACTGAGCTGAACACTTTATTGTCATGCCTATGCTCTTGTGTGGACACACGACCACACAAAAGCACTAAAATCTTTGTTTTCTTCTTAGGCACAGAGAAGAGTTGCATTCAACATTTTGCAGAACATCGTGGTGACTGCCGGTTTACTACTGTCCTACAGTAAGTACACATTTTGAAATAAAAGTGTAAAAGTAAAAAGATGTTTTATTGCACATGCTATACACCCAAACTAAATTCCTCTCACTTTTGGCTCTGTGGTGCAGATACACAATGCTGAGTGTGAGGTTTTTTTGTCCTCTGGGCAAAGCTGTTTAATAATCAGATTTTTTTCCCCAGACGTTTTGTTGAATTTAACATAACTGTATGTAAACAAAACACATAGGCTGTCTTTTCAATACTTGATTGGACAGCGAGCAAACAAACAAAACAAAAAAACAATTAAATTAAATCAGATTTTTTTACTAATCTGATTTAAAACACATTGGAGGTGGTTTGAAATGTGATTCCAGTTAGATTTCTACCAGTTCTTCTAAGTCTGGACATGCCCGCTTCAATCTTTTGCGTCTTTCTCTACACGACCAGAGGCAAAAATGAATGTGCTGGAAATATTAATAAACTCTGCATTCCTCGCTGCACAGCAAAGAACCATGACCACATATACCAATCTGCGTCGTCACTGATTTTTTTCTTGTGCAAAGAGGAGCTCTGCACTGTCGCTTCATAGAGCTATTACTTAAAGAGACATGATGCAGCTCCTTTTTCCTTCCGTCTGTACCCATATGTGGGTAAAATGTACATCGTTACCAAAGCAACTCATGCAAAGTTGTTGGTTGGGCTAAGTTATGTTTGGACAAAAAAGTCCAATTTGAGCACTTGCAATTAAAAGTGCAGACACTGTGCCTACAAACATCTGATTTGAGAGAAAAATCTGATGTTTTTTGTTTGTAATTCTTTATGTGGATCTTTATACAGCTGCTATAAAAAGGAGATGTGTGCGCAGTAAATGCGTTTACTGTAGTATAAATACACCTGTATCTTGCAGGTCCAGTTACTGGTGGATCAGTATTGTGACCATGAAGACAAAAGAACACTCCAAGGAACTCCGCGAATGTGTTATTGAAAAGCACAAGTTAGGGGAAGGTTACAAGAAAATTTCCAAGTCAATGACTATTCCTTTGAGTACAGTTAAATACATCGTTAAGAAATGGAAGGAATACGGCACAAGTATAAATCTCCCTAGAACTGGCCGTCCCCCTAAACAGAGTGAAAGCTCAACAAAGGAACCAGCGATTGTAGTCAAAAACTACAGCTTAAAGACAAAAGAACACCCCTTGGAACTCCGTGAAAACATCATTGTAAAGTACAAGTCAGGAGATGGGTACAGAAAAATTTCCAAGTCATTAGATATCCCTTTGAGTACAGTTAAATACACCATCAAGAAATGGAAGGAATATGGCACAAGTATAAATCTCCCGAGAACTGGCCGTCCACCTAAACAGAGTGAAAGCTCAAGAAGGGAGCCAGTGAGTGCGGTCAAAAGCTGCACTATAAAGACAAAAGAGCACTCCAAAGAACTTCGCGAAAATGTTATTGAAAAGTTTAAATCGGGTGATGGGTACAAGAAAATTTCCAAGTCACTAGATATCCCTTTGAGTACAGTTAAATCCATCATTAAGAAATGGAAGGAACATGGCACTTGCGTAAATCTGCATAGAGCAGGCCGCCCTCGTAAACTGAGTCACTGTACGAGAAAGCAACTGGTGCTTTCATTTTTCTCTTTGTCCAGTATAAGCAGCAATGAATAAAATGAATGTTAATTAACTCAGAGTGGAATCATTACTGGTTGCAGTTCCCCAAGTGACATACAAAGCATCCGGAAAGTATTCACAGCACTCCAATTCTTTCCACATTTTGTTATGTTACTGCCTTATTCCTTATCATTTCCTCAAAACTGAATTAGATTACTTTAGTAGTAATCTAAAGTAGATAACTACTTCACAACAAAATGTATTGTCTTTGATTACTACTTTCCTCTGTTATTGTGAATACTATTCCTATGCTGTAGATTTTTCAGACAACGTTCATTTCATGCCAAGCAGGGGAAGTGTGCCCTGAGAGGCAACATAAACCAGTTTTGCCAATCAAGAGACCAAGCCTGGATATAAGAGATGTCAGGGAATGATATGTAACTGTTGATGGTGTTTGAATTTAACACGGTGATCTAGAGGAACATATCTAATTATCAAATCGGTTTACCACTTACCAACAATATGCTAGGACCTTCCTGACGGCTGTGTGCTGACAGTCTGTGTCGTGACCATTAGGGTAGAGCCAGAGTATAAGGCTAAACTGACAGAAATGAACCATTTGACCAAATTTTAAAAAGAATTTTGTTGAAAAATAAGCATCATTAGTGCGGCTATCATTTGTATTATATATGTCTGAATGTTTTAATATTAACAGCCTAACCGTGGACAGGGCTGCTAGCTTTCTGTCAGACACCCTGTATACACTGCGCTGGTTGCTTGTGTGTGTAGCTGCATAGTCCTGGACACAGAAATATTTACTGTCAGGTTAATATATTTTATTAACCTGATAATTCTTGTTGTGCTGAACTGTAAATATTGACTTTCTAACTGCATTGTTTACTTATTGTGTTTGTGTACACATTGTTTTCATACCTGTCTAGTTTTCCACTAAAGTGAATGTTGTATTGACACCTGCTGTGCTACTGACTTAAACTCTGCTTATTTGTTGTCAAAATAAGAATTACATTGAAAAATGTAAACAAGTGAACCTGCTGTGTTAGGCCTGTAACATTTATTCATGTAGATGTAAATAGTAGCATTTATTCACCGCATTGTATTTGTGAATATTTACATTTTTACTTTGACAAAAATAAATTGGTGAAACACCAGTAAAATGTTTACTACTTGTCCATGATATAACCATATTTTTCATTTATCCTTTGTTCCTCTGCTACTGGACAAAGTTGGACAATTTGTCAAAAACATTTTGTTTACAGAACTGTAGCCATCCAGCATCCAGGAGTAAACATTAACACTGTGTGTGCTAAGGTTTTTTCTGATTTTGGTATTTTATTTATATATCAATAATCAAACCCTGTTTTTTTTGACTATGCCAAGAAAAGGCAAAAACATTACATTCTGCCATATGACGCTGGAGGAAGAAAGACTTTTCAAAGAATGAGACTCTACATTTTGAGCCTGAAGGCAGTAGAGATGTAAAACTGTGCCATGAATATGACACATGTACCCACATCCCTCAGACAAGCTTCTATTAAATATGGATATTTTATATATTTGCTACAAAAGTAAATAGTTGATTCAATAAAACAGCAAATAAGCACGACCCGAAAAACCACAATGCTTTATCAATTAATAATTTTCTTTCGAGTAAAATCTAATTAAATGGTCAAATAGTCAATAATCAAGGTTGGATAATCCAGTGCAATTTACAGAAATCCAATCATCATTTAAACACAAATATTTCATCCACAATGTTCATTAAATCAATAAAAAACAATGTATATGAAGAGTGCAATATTACTCAATATTATAAAAGTTAACAGGAAGTAGGGTTATTGGGATGACGTAGGGAAGAAACAGAGAAATTAAAGAGCCAGGAGACGTGTAAAAAGATGAGACTTAGCTTAATCTTCTGTAGAATCACCAAAATTGCAGGAAGCTCGCTCCTTCATCTGGGCAGGTTAGGAAAGAAGGTCCTTTCAGCCAACTCCAGGGATGATCAGACTTCCAGGCCAGGATCACAGAAAATGTTCAAGCCATTCAGACGGTTCATGGGTCAACTGCCTCTCTTTTATTTTTGTTTATTTTCTTTACTTTATTTTCTTAACCCAGAAACCAAATTCACATATTTAATAATCTTCTCTTTGAATCATTCTCAATCTTTTGCCTCCTCCATGCTGCTGGTTAATGACTTCCCCTCCCCCTGCCACAGGTGTGTCTCCTTTATCTCCTCACCTTGCCAACTTCCTCTTTCTGTCACAATATGATAAAGGGAAGCTCTGTGATTTTTTATTCATCCACCTTTCTGACACAATATGAAAAAGTACCTAATGAACAGTTAAATATGGTGGTAGTCCTTTAATGTTTCAGGGCTGTTTAGAGTCCGCCAGTGTGGATCTGGAAATCTGAAGGATCTGGAGAGATTCTTTATAGAGGAATGGTCTCAGATCCCTTGCCATGTATTCTCCAATCTCATACACCATTATAGGAGAAGACTCAAAGTGGGGCAGCACATAATTTTAACTAAGATATTTATTTAATAAAACTGTGTTGTGTTTGCAATCGTTTGTGATCAATGAGTTTTTTTAATATTTGAGCAAAAGATGAATAGGTTAAACAATAAAGAAATGTTTTCGCAGCTTTCTTTGTTCATGTTTACCAAGGGTGCCAATGTTAGTGGAGGGCACTGTATATACGTACATGTAGACCAGTGAGAAACTATTGAACTTTGTTGTTTATTTGAATACAAAAAATATGTGCATCATATTTGTCATCAGATCTGAGTTAATTAAAATATTTACATAAATTGCTACAATCCAGCACTTACATGTGCGTATCTTAATTGCCACAGCTGCTGCTGCTTAAACAACCTAACTAATATATAACTTCCCATTGTTTTCAGAACACCTGAATCCACCTGCCCATACACTTCACACAGTATACAAACTAGAAAATTACCAAAACGTCTTATTCTGAAAGTATGGACAGGAAGTGTTTCATTTCCTGTGCCGGCCCATGACAGTGGTCCTCACTGGGTTGGAGGGGAGGATGGATGAGGAGGGATGCTGCAGACTGAGCCTGCGCTAAACCAACAGGCCTGCTGTAATTTCCTTTTTCACACATAGGAAGAGGATGCAGTGTGCTGTCATTAAGAAAAACTATGCATCTAATTACAGCTTTTTAGTTGTAACAGTGCTGCTTATATACAAGACCTGCACAGCCAGTTTTTATTTTCATTATATTGAAGGAATAAAAAAATAGTATTGCCTTGATGCTTCTATATATTGGACAAAAAGTCAAGTCTAGTGAAATACTGCATGAGAATGTATATCTAATTGATATTTAGGCTATTGTTTAACATGGTATTACCCTATGCATTCATTCAAATGGCATATTGTGCCAAACATTATGTATAACAAAACAATAAGTCAGGTGATATTAGGCTATTTTGTTGATGATGCAGAATGATTCTGGGACCAGACAGCCTCCTGATGGTATTTCATGATGGATAGAAATCCAAACATCTAGGGTGACTGCACCTTTCCACAGTACTGCATGCTAATATTTACATAACAGCAAATCATAACCAAGCTTGACATTTGAATTAACACTGAACAAATGATTGAACAAGTATACTCTAAAGAAACAAAGTGCATTGCATCCACCACATTAAAGTTGCACAACATAAAATGGTTTGTTATTGCAACTTAACATAGTAGCAAATGAGAATCTGAAGTCCTGAAAAACATTTGTAGCTTTCTTTTAACCTTAACACAGGGTAGTTAGCTATTCAGCTATTAGACACCAGCAGCCAAGAACATGTAAGGCCAGTTTCTTTTATGTGCAAAGCTTTCTTGGCAATGATGATAACTGAGGTAAATCATTGTAAATGAGCCTTTGGAGAACCACGACTGAAACAGTTCAGAAAAGAGAAAGCTGCTTTTGCAGACTCATTAGGTGCATAGTTCCTGAATAACTTTACTGCTCTGGCACCATCTACTGGTCAGTCACAACTGAGCCATTTTAACAAAGTCAGCTCCTAGAGAGCTCTAAGGATCAAACATGGCAAAGTAACTTCCTGGAAAGAAGCCTTGTGGTGATAATACATTACTTTAGATATGTAAATGTTTACTTCACATAATTAGCATTACGTTTTTATGTATTAATGGTGATGTTGGTCACCCCACCACTTTAGTCCAGACATGTCAATTGTTGGATGGATTGCCATGAACAGATGTTGAATGTGAAGCAATGTAATATTTGAATGACACTAAACCTGCAGCTTTGTCTGCACTCTCACACTAATGCTGAGAATTACTATGACAGGTCCAGGGCTATAATTCATTTAGAGGTGTTGCCTATTTGTAGCTGTTCATGTGATTGATGTATTTGTATCCCCTTGTTTCCTAGTTTCATGCCAACTGCCACTTAAGATGGAGCTTCATTGTTACTGTACAGATCAGAGTGGTATTAATCCTTGCATCTATCAACAAATATGTATATAAATACTCCCCAAAATGTAATGTAATGTCCCTTTTTAAACATTATTGAACCATTTAAACCACTTATTAGCAGACCACAAAACAGGGAATCAGGACTAATCTAGGATAAATGACAGTCGTGTTGTTTTATAATAAGGTGCTGTTTATTTAACCATTTCATTATTCACATCTCATGGTACACTCCCCTTTAGCTCTGAACTGTAGTATTTACCATGTGTAATACTGGCCCAAGTCTCTTCTCCCAGGCTTCCTTCAGAAAAGAGGTCACAAACAAAATGAGCCAAGCTCGTGTTTGAACTCCAATGTTAGCTTTGTCCTTGGAGACATTTTATAGAGGAAAATGGACTCTATATTACAGCGATATGCAAATTTGTGTCCACCTTTTCTTTGTACCCAGGCTTGGCGCAGTTTGGAGTTGGCTCTTCATCTTGTCTTGTTCAGTCCTGAAGTGCTTATCTGGCTCTTTATATATTGGAATGTCCGGATTAGGTTCTTGATCACTTTATGACTGAAGGGAGTCACAACAGCAAAGGAGCCCTCTTGATAAACCACCTAGCTTGGTTAAAACATCTTTGCTTCTTTTCTTTTGAGAGAAGAGTATTTTGTTCAGATGAAGATTCAGATGGTGTGGGTTTGACGTGTTTAAAACTGGACTGCAGATATTTTGATATCCAAAGTTCCTCAGCTTTTCCTGTTCGCATGCCTTGAGACTTGCACAAGCATTGAACAGGAGCGTTGTAGTAGCTGCCCAGATGACACGCTGTGCCATCAAAAATGGATCATTAACAATAACCCAACCTCATCTGGACAGCAAAGGAAACTCCATCCAACTAAAAACAGTTACAACCACTTGGTGCAGACTCCAACTGCAACTTCTTTTTTCTTTGTACAACTTTAAGGCAGGAAGTTCCACTTTTTTAAATAGGTCTCAGTCTTAAATTCATGCCTCCCTGCACAAGTTAGGATTTTTTCTAATAGAGGACTGGGAGCCTGGAAGTATTCTAGTGTCCATCAGGCCTGATCCACTGAAACCATAGTCAACACAGGTCATCCTAATGTGCTTTGCTGTACTGTGCTATGCCATGTATATGAAGGTGTTTATATCAGTCTCATCTCGCTTTATGTACTTGTGATCTATCAGCCATTCGATCTGCTCCTTGATCATCTTCTTCTGTGGTAAAAACATGTTTTTTAGAATCTCTACCAGCTCTGTCTGCAGCTGAGCATTGTTGATGCGCTTTCTCATCTTCATGATCTGGATTATGGCCTCCTGGGAAAAATTAAGAAACACATAAAAAAGAATGCATTACACTGTTACGAGATTATACAAACAAAACCCCTGATGTACACGATGGAAATGGAACAATATTTATTCACACTAGGTAGTGTTATATCATCAGAGGACAGACCAGCAGCACCTTCAGCTGCATACTGAGAGCTCATGTCCATACCTGTGTTCTTAGTATCCTGAGCTGGACGATCCCTTCATTCTCCTCCTCTCTCATTCGCTCTGTTGTGAGTTGCAGCCGACCAATCAGGTTAATCTTGCCCCTTTTCTGAACCTTTGAGTTTTTTCTGTAGTCAAGTAAAAAAACAATATCTTTGGATAAATGAACAGTTAAAGGTACAGAACATGTAATTTAGAATTGAGCTTCTTTCTTATATGTAGTATAGTACTGTACATACACAGTACTGTATTCTTATTCATGAATGTGCACCCTGCAACTAAACTGCCCACTGTCACAATTAATGCCGGTTTTAGTACAGTTGCAGTAAACTCTGATTCAAACTACATGTACATGTACATTTGAATTTGTTAAGCCAATACGCGAACTGGGCAAAGGTGTGAAGAAAAGGTCAAGTGGACACACTGATGTCATGTTCCTTACATGAGAGAAAACTCCTGGTTGACAAAGAACAGTGTTCCCTCTGCAAAGTCTTTGGGTGAAGACACCACTGGGTCATACAACAATACTTGACGCTTGAGTTTGGGAAATGCCACAAGAGACTGCAAATGAGGAAAAAGTTGAAAAATCTGATCAAAAGTCATTTCAAAGTACAACGAAAAAGCTAACTTTCAGAATAATCTGTGACAGTTTTATCTTTCTCATTTGTCTCATAATGTCTACCCCTCCAAATCTACTTCATATTTACCCAAAGTGTGCGCCGCAGCTCTGCATCCGGCAGCTCAGTGGCGAGTTTCAGGTTTTCAAAGCTGATTCTCTCCCTGGGTCTCTGGTTCCAGGCAAACAAGACGGCCAACTGAAAGGTGGTCACTTCCAGGTCATACTGGCCGACTTCATTCTTAAATGTT
>OMLM01002577.1:23049-39628 GCA_900302695.1 Helostoma temminkii
GAAAGGTATTATATTGAGTCAACTTTCCAGGTTCTTTCAAAGTAAGATTAAAAAAATCTATAAGTTAAATTAATATGTACAGCTTCAAATAATATGTCGGAAAACGGTTTATATGACTTACAGTAATAACCCACAAGTGTTGCTGCTGAATAAAGTAAAGAAGCAACAAATCCTCCACTTAAAAAAAGGTTCTCTTTAACTGAGAAAAGTAGATTTGTGAAAATTACCATAGAAAAAAATATTTGACAAAAATCTAGCATTTACTTTTAAATGGTTTACTGGACTAGTAGTAGCATTAAAAAAATGGGTGCAATTCTTGGTAAAATATTTGAAGACAAAAGATTAGTCTAAATGGATTCTCTATCATGACATCCAAACTAATTTGCCACTGGCATGTAAACACCGTTTCTTGCTCTTGTTTTCTACACATACCTAAGAAAAAGCTTAAGAAAAAAGATACACAAAACAAAAATTAAAACTCTATGATAATGTATTGTAATACAATATGTATATTTTAGTTTTGTGAAACTGTATGAACACATTTTTGATGACTTGGGAGCACTGGAACAAGCTTTAAAAACCATACTCACATACAGTAGTCAACTGATGTGGCAAATTTGTTTACAACCAGTAATTCTCACACACACACACACACAACTATGAGTTTGTCCACCACAGTTGTAAGAAAACTCATTGTCATAATGCATTTCATATCCCCTTAACCGCACAAATAAATTCTAACCCAAACCCTTCCTCTAACTAAAACCTCATTCTAACCTTAACACTAAAACTTTTAACAACAAAAATGCTCTTCGAAGTTTGAAATTCAAAAGGGGTCCGTACAGTTTCTGTACAGATCTGTTGCACTCACAATGCCGTTGGACATGAGATGATGCCAGTGAAGCTTCCTGCCACTGTGGTTTTTCTTATAGAAGTCTTCAACCTCTGGTATCAAATCCTCCAGCTCTGTAGGCAGAGAGACGAAAACCTTCTCACTGCTCCTGGACCACGCTCCAGCATTCAGGATCTTTATGTTGACAGAGTCAGCTTCACAGAAACATACAAGGACATCTGAGTTACTGATTATTCAAAGAAAATATTTACGACTTAAACTTGCAGTCAAGCTTTTTTGCATTTGAGTCATATCTCTTACCGGGTAAAGCAAGTTTGTTATGTTTATGCATTTCCTTGAATGATTGGTTGAGATCCTCTGACACCTTGATGTCTTGAAACATTCTGGCCAGTTTATTGACATAGTCAGCTGGCATCCCTACTTCCTGTGAAAATAAACAAACAGTAGATGTGTAATTCCGTTTTTATTTTTGGGCTTCATCATGTTTCAGGCGCTCCCTCTCGGTCTCACAAACAGTCATCCAGTTCCTACCCTGAGCCACTCCACCATGTTCTCCTCTATCTCACTGTCTGCTGAGATGTCCAGGATGAGCCGGCGGGTAAGATGAGCTTTGTGGTAGCGCATGAACACATCTTTGTTCTGGACATACTTCAGCACTAGCAGCTGTAGAAGAGCACAAAGGTGGTTACTAGAAAACAAAAAGGATTTTTGGAGGGGTGGTTTTACATTTTAAAAATGTATTGGGCAATATGCAACCTTTTCCACAGAATACAACGCATTAACAGGATAATATAAATAATCAGTCAGTGTTTGTCTGTCAATGTTTATACATATCTACTGTTTGACTCAAACAGACTTTCTGAGGTTTGGGAGCTGGAGACGTGTTTTGTGTTACAGTCAAGTCTCCAGATGTTATATCAATTTTTGTTAAAAGAACATTTTTGTGGCTGTTATACAAGCAGTAATATAAGAGTTTGGAATCTTTTCTGACCTTGCTGGTCTGTTTGGTATTTTAGTGCCCAGAGCAACTTGCAGAGTAAAATTTGTCTACTTTTTGTAGTATTTCATTATTTAAAACATACATTATTATAATTGTTGTTATTATCGTTATTGTTGTTGTTATTTTAATAATTAACATTGTTGAAAAGGGCACACAATGGGACAGTGACTCTACAAATTATAAATTAATTACAAATATGAGACAAATGACAACATGATTACACAAGTATTCACCACCATCATGTCAGTATTTAGTAAATGCAGCTATGGCAGCAATGTGTTCCATTGCAACATTGCGACCTGTCCAATCAATTCAATACATGTTTCTCCATTATTTTTTGCTGTGTTAGGCTGCATGGAGATCATGAGTACTTTTTCATTTCAAGTCCTATCACAAATTCCCAATCGAATTGAGGTCTAAGCTCTGACTGGCACACAACAATTTGTTCTTTTTAAAACCGTCTGTGTGTAGTTTTAGCTGTAGTGTGTCTGGGGTCATTGTCTTGCTGAAAAAAACTAATCTTCTTCCAAGTCACAGTTCTCTTGCAGACTGCTTGAGATTTTCCTTCGGCATTATCCCGTGTTTTGCTGCATTCACTCTACTCTCTACCCTCACAAGACTTCCAGGGCCTGATATGTCCCCACAGCATGATGGATGATGCTACCCTCATCATAGTGGGGACAGTGTGTTTATGATGATGTGCAGGAAATAAGAGAGAGGATATGACAAAGGTCCCCAGTAAGACTGAGGTTTGCACTTAAGTGGTATATGCAACATCCAGTGTGTCAGGATGCTCCATATTCCTTCCATTTCTTAATGACGGATTTAACAGTACTCCAAGCAATAGTTAGTGACTTGGAAATGCTTTATACTGTATCTAATAATCAAAAGTAAAAACACAGCTGCAATGAATAAACTATTTACCATGAGCAATGATATTACCATTTACAAACTAAAGCACAGGGCATATAGGCTGAAACATACCACTTCTTTGAGCTTGGCTTCTATCTCTTCAGAGGTGAGCTTCTTGCTCAGTGGGGTCTTCCTCAAGAGCATGTCACAGTAGTTGGCCAGCAGCTCTGGACACTTAGATTCTGGCTGTGTTTTCAGACCTACCCTGTTAGCACAGGAGAGAAACAAAAAATATATTCACACATTTCTGCCTCTATCATTTACATTAAAAACAGAATTTCAGACTGGGAACACCTCTTACCCTTTCTGTTTCATAGGAAGCTCTAATTTAAATATAGTGGCATCATTCACAACAGCTTTGTATGCCTGTAAAGAGGGTTCAATACATAGTTAAGAACAGATTCTGACAGGTGGATCCTACAGTTTCACAAGTTGGCAAAATCAAAGCTCACTTTGTCTCTAGCTGTCAGGAAGCGTGGGTCATCCTGAAAGGCTTCTTTCACCAGTCGACTGAAGCGGTTAAACAAGGTCAGGAGCTGCTCCACGTATTTCTCTGAGTCCTGTCACAAAGAGCGGGTGGTGTTACCGATTAATATAATGAATGTTAAAGTTCATTCTTCAACTTCGAAATTGTATTTTGAAAAAAAATAATCTTTTTTCTGTGAAATCGCTACAAAAGGCCCTAGAATTGAGATTATTGTGTCTAATCACCACTATGGCTTCCATTTTATGCATCTTTAGGTCCAAATACACTATCAGGTTAGAGAACTCTACCAGAGGCAATGTCAAATCAAAATATTAGTATTTCTGGGTGACTGGGTGAAAAATGCAAATCTATTTGTCTGCCAAGTTAAAACAATTTATAAGCAGTGAATTTATTATTTAGTTTGATAGGTTAAATCTATAAAAAGTAAGACAGAGATTCTGGTAAAACTATTTTGTAAAAGAAAAATACAATTGGACAACAAACAGGAACAATCAGATCAGTCCATTTAAAAAAAAAAAAAATCAATTCACTGAGTCTGATGTGACACCTAAACATTAGATGTGACAAAACTAATAACTTTATAGTTGCATAGTTTTACAGAGACACATACATACACAGTATGTACGTGTGTGGGTGTGCAACACTCACAGAAGTGATTGTCTCAGCTGAGGCCACCATATCAGCCAAGCCTGCACTCATAATGTGCTCCTCCAGGTCCTTTAGCATGGGTTCGATGCCGCTGGGCACTTTGTCCATAAGAGAGAACATCAGATGCAATTCTGAAGGACAAAAAAGAAAAGTTATGATTCTTCAGATAAATCAGGGCTCTGGTTAACGGTGGAGTTCATGGTAAAGTAGTTGTCAGCGTAACTGCTAAACTTAAATTATCAACTCTTACAAAGAAAGGTTCAGCTTACTGTAACTTAATGACACTGGTCATACTTGTGGAGTGGTGTCCCAAGAAATTGTTTACCGTTTAATTTGACTTTTTACATATTCCAAAGATTACATTGCAAAAGAAATCTACAAAATACATTTAAAACAGATCTGAAAAGCAAACGTTCTTGTATTGTTTGTGTTTAGACAGCATCCGAGAACTCTGGCTTAACTCTGGCATAAAAAAGATTTTATATAAATAAAATGTCCATATGTAAATGGTGTCAACAAATATTTTGGGTGCAAGGGAGTTTACGCCCCTAAAATGTAAAAATGTAAACTTAAAGGATGAGAAATACAATGGTTTCCCATCGCACATTAGTTTAGGAGAAGCGTTGGAAACACATGAGTGTTGAAGCTGTACAGGAAGGTTTGGTCAGGGCTATTTCCTGGTGCAAACCTGAGCTGGCTGAGCCCTTGGTGGGAGCAGTCCTGCCGTACTCACTCTCTGTCTCATTTCGTTTGATCATGCCTGGACACTCAGCTAAGATGGTCTCCTTGAATGATGTTACCAGTGCATTGACACAACACTCCATTAACTGAGAAGATAAAACATAGTTCAAAGAACTCAGTAAACATATGTGACACATATAAGATACAGTATGTGTATTATATAAAACAGTTCCCATTGTTGGAAATGCATTTAGTTATTATTTTATGTAGTTATTTTCTTTGCATAAGTGTAATAATAATATAATAATAAGATCGTCATTTGTTTTGCTTCTACACAAACAGCAATACTGAAGCAATGTTACAGGTACAGTGGTGTGAATAAGGACAAATATCTGTTTGTTCCATCTACATCTACGAGTCCTGCTGAACAAAATTACAATTTAAGAGCTTACAAATAGATTTAAATAACATTTAGAAAATAGCAGCATTATTTGAATGTGAAAAAGCTAAGCAGCGTAATATATTAAGACTCACTGCTTGTACAGAGTTACAATCACGTCTTGTCTCCAGATATCTCAGCGCACGTTTCTCCTCCTCCCTCAGCTTTGAGTCAGCCTGGTGACAATACACAAGTGCAATCAGTCAACAGTATCAAACAAAACAAAACAAAACAATCCTTATACATACACTATATGTGTCTATTTCTGCTGCATAACTGGCACATTAAGAGGGAAGAGGTTAGTACCTACAGTACTGCTCCATATTAAATAATTTTAAATGCAACCATTAACAATCCACAAAATAATATAATGGGCTATAATGACAATGACAGTGACAGATAAGATTTCTTTGTATGCACAATGGATCAAAAGATTTTAAACATGTTTATGGTGTCATTATTAAAGTTAACAAATATCCTACTGTGTTAAAACCATGAAATTGGTTCTATTCCACAGATCAGTCCAGTATCCCTCCTCTAATTTAGACATTTGCTAATTCCTCTAATAATACATCTAATACTGATTTTAAATGATACTTTGGTGATTTTACTGTTCGAAGGAAAAGGTCTCTGAGCTGAGCCAGTTACTGTTTCTCAACAGAAAGTGAACATTTCTGGCCCCTGCTGCGTTTTTAACAGACATGAGGTGTCAGCTTTGTTTGAGCGAGAAAGGCGGTGTGAAGAGGACAAGTGTGAGATCAGCTACAGCAGCTCATCTTTCTGGCTGTCTGTTTTCTTTTCTGATTCATCCAGCATTCTTACTCCAAAGAAAATGCAGAAGAGGAGTCTCAACTTTCTGCTCCGTAACATGTAACTGCAGGACAGCGGTTAACCTTATATGAGTGTTATGAAGTGAACTAAAGGCGGTTTTCTGTTGCAGTGTCAGTGGAAAGCAAGCTGGGAGTAGCAAATACAGTTGTTTAAAGTGGATTCCAGTATGTTGTAACTGACTGTGTGTCTTTAGGACGAAATAATTCCTAGTAAGACGATGATCAAGGCTAAGTTCACATTAAAGACCCTAAAGCTCAATACTGATGTTTTTAGCCAGATTTGATCTTTCTCTGTTGAGAAAACAACGTGAGATCATTCATGTTTTTAAATGACTCTGTCCAGCTTCAGTGTGAACAACGCAAAAAGGTGTGTGTAGGCCACTTCTGATTTTAACAGCATATAAAAAAAAAGACGTTTAATTTAAATTCATCCATTACCCATACTCACATATTTCATGTAGTTTTGGACCCCATTTTGCTGGAGGTATGCAGGTGCCTGGGTTCTGTAGAACCTCTCAGTAGAATCCATGTATGCCTTCTCAAAGTTGTCCCTGTAAATCTGCAGCTTGTCATCAGGGTTGGAGCACAGGTTCACTGCTCAGAGAAAAAAAATACAGCCCCATCACACACCAAATACCTATACCAAACATTGGACAAAATGGATAATATGTGATGGGCTGGGGAATGTGGCAGACTGTGTGCCTCAACATTGTCCCTACTATTAACGTTATTTCAATGTCTGCTCCTGAAAACTGTACTAATCATGACTGTACACATACAAATTACTGTAAGTTGTCCTGTGTTACAGTTTCTCACCATAGGACTCTCGCACCCCAATGACCAGCTGGGAGTCAAATGCCTCTCCTAGCCTCTCAGCGTGGACAAGCTTCATGGCACTATCTTGTAGCCTGTTTTTAATATTGGAGAAGATGGACTCGTTCCATGTGTCCAGCATCAGCTGTACAGTTAACGCACAGACAGAAATAGTTACAGGGCTGCAGAGGAAAAAAACAAAAACCCATGAAGTCTTCTGCTCATCCTCACCTTGCGGACAATACTGTCCTCCATGTTGGACTTCTTGCTGCTTCCCTGTTTGCCCATTAGAGTAATCTCCAGCTGGCAGAAAGGCTTGGGCAAGATGTCACACTGTGTGAAGAACTTCCTCCACTCCACAATATAGGCCTTCAGCAACGCTGTGTCATCCTGGTGGCTTAACACCCGCTGAGAAAGGAGGAGAAATGCAGAACAGGGCTGATTAGCACCTGCAGAATCTAAATGGCACATATTAAGCAAGAAGAATAATTTATCACGGTGCACATTAGCAAGAAGAATAATTTATAATGCTGAACAACATGGTAAACAAGTAACTGGTTGTAAACGCAGGTTGTTAAAGAAAAATCCACCTTAATAGCATAGTTATTAATGCTAAAAAGTTTGTTGCTAAAATCAAATTGTTGCTTTCCTTGGTTAAGGCACATATCTCAAAATACTTGGCCTGTATTTTATCTTGTCATTAGGTGGCTTTAAATAACAAAAACATGACTATGCTATGTAACACACTACTCTTCTTATTCCTGACATTTGTCGTCCAGCTTGGAGGTCTGTTTTTCCTATGAATGCACCTTGATTTACATCGTATTCTTCCTGTTAGTAAAAGACATAACTTCGTAATCTTTTTGTATCATGGTGATTCATAAAGATCCATTGTATGAGGATACTGAACAGTAAAAGCTCACGCTGTGAATTTTTTGTTTGAGTGTTTATAAGAACAAAGGTCGTATATATATCCTAGGACAAAATCCCCAGTATTGTCCAATTCTTACTGCTTGTGCTTGTTTGATGAAATCTAGGATATCCTCTTTGAGGGCCTGGTGTATCTTTGCTGGACCTTTGTCATCCCACAGGCACACAGCATGGACGTCTCTGTGAAAACAATGAGGCAGCACACATTACCTATACCTGCATGCACCAGCTTGATAACAGTGCCAAAGCTGAAAGCAGATGCACACAGTATCGAGGCAGTACACTTACGAGAACAGGTCAAACCACTGTTGTTTGGTGACAGACTCCTGCCTTAGGAGCTTCAGCACTATGGGACGCATCAGGTCCCATTTATCCTCAAACTGAAGGGAGCCTTTGTTCTGGTAACAGATAGGAGGGAAGTGAACTTCATGAATCAAGGTGTTCATGATCTTTACAGACCAAAGAGGAGATACATGGATGTGCTAAAAGAGGACATGAAGTTAATTGGTATGAGAGTACAGAATGCTAAGGATAGAGTTGGGTGGAAATAGATGATTTGCTGTGGCGATCCGATAGGAACAGCCGTAAGAAGAAGAAGAGGATAATGCTAGCAAAACAAAGCTAATTACCATTATTATATTTGCCCTCTGCAAAGTTAGTTTTTCCAAAGTCCTTTAGAAATCTGATAGACCAGTAAAGAAAACCCGTGGACTACCAAAACTGTATGCATCATTTTACATCAAAACAGAAGCATACAAAAATTAAAACACCAAGAGTAGCAAATATTGAATTCTTAATTCTGAATGACAATATCACATAATGACAGACTCACATAGAGTAGACCAGTAGTTATTTTAGTTTCATTATGACATTATTAGTATGCTGTTTACTCTTTTGATTAACCATTTGATCTACACATGTCAGAAAACTGTGAGAAATATCCATCATAATTTTCTATGGCTAAAGGCAATTTAATCAGGTATCTGGCAAAAGGTATTAAGTTTACTATAACACAGGAAGGTTAAGCACACATTTTAACACTTTAAGATGCTGGAATTGTATTGTTGCTTGAAAAATGACCAGTGAATCAGTTATCAAAAAAGATGTAAGAAATGTAGATGCTTCCATACAAGCACTGAATAATAAGTATAACGTGAAGTGTGCGATACAGCCTTCTCAAACCAACTGAACATGGTTGGGAGATTTCAGAGGCCTACACTATGATTATCCATCAACTCAGCGCTGCAACTAACAATTAATTATTATCTTCAATAATCAATGAAATATTTAGTGGAACTACAGTCATAATATACTGATAAATGTTATTCCCTGAAGCCCAAGTTATCATATTCTAAGGCCCAACAAAAAAAATTGCCCTCAGGGTTTTTTGGATGTTATTATGGCCATGGACTGAGTTAGTATTTGCACTGTTTGTCAGGCAAAATGACCTCTAAAAGATAGGTATTATGACTATTTTCTGATACACTAGTAAAAGTATGTAGTTAGTCAACTATATGACAGTATATTGCATACACAGTATATAGAGCTTTTTTGTACCATCAAATTAGGCACAGCAATTATTTTTCAAACTTCATGCCAGCAGTCCTAGGTTATCAGTTTTATGTATTTGTTTCCTGTTATGAATTTACAATTCACTGGCAGCATCATTGTACAGAAATAATTTTTTAAAAACTATTCCTATCAACAAAAGGTATGCTTTTGTTGCTCTAAAATATGACTTGAATGGTGTTCGAGATGGAGACTTATGTTCATCCATCAAGAAGGAACTGTTTCATTTATGACTGGTTGAAAATACTATCATTATTGTTGCATTGAAATGTTATCACCACACCATCTCTATATTAGTCTGCTAGTGTTTGACACACCAATCATTGCTGCTTACATTTGCCGTTACAAACTAATATTTTCTAGGGTATGCAATTTACTTGAATACAAAAGATTAGTCTAAATTTAATCAATTTGGATACAAACCAAAAAGATTCGTATTACTTAGTTTTTTAGCTAAATGAGCCAGACTTCAAACCATGCCAACCTGACATATTATATCATATTCTACCAGATGTTAACATAAACCTGAGGGACAAGAAGGCGAGGGTACCTGTGAGGTTGTTCTCATTATATTGCAGGTCAAGACACAACATGCCATATTGCTATCCACTGTATTACCGTAGATTATATTACATACATGCTGTGACACACAGTAGTTATCTTCACAGTATATACAGCCGCAATATTTCCTCGCAACAGATGTGTGTATTAACAGCAATGTCGTTTTCTATGTACTCACACACCGTAGCGATTATCTGTATATATCACCACCCACTGTGCTTGAGCTTGACGATATGACTTATTTAATTAGACAGTGCCATATATTCCTGTCAAGCTAAGCTTGGTTAGCAAACTAGCAGCAGCGGATTAACGTTCACTACATGCACAGAATTTACTACGGCCGTGGTAGGATTTAACATGTCTTCAAGGGGCTGTTCAGCTGCAGGTTCAAGAGCCATTCAGTGACAGATGATGTGCTTTACAGCTAACGTGTACACAGCCTACATTAATATTTTAGCGCAGATTAAGCTAACGATAAGTCTCCCACCCGTCATCTACCTCTGTGCCCCTCCATCTCCTGTGTGTCTGTCTTTTTCTTTCACATTTAGCTGTGTTGCAGCTTTTCTATTAGCCTGCTAAATCAAAAATACATAGCTAATGTTAGCCAGATGTAACTTAACTGCTTCCAGCTAAAGTCAACATTGACAACACATTCGTGTACAAGTGAAGCGTACTGTTCGTTAAGGTTAGTCTAAACGCCAATATTACACCACAGAAGTGACAAGCACTCCGGTGAGTGTTAAATACAAATAATTGAATTAAAGTGGGTCCTACCTTTAGCAAATTAGACGTCGCCATGTTCCCTCAACTTATCCTCTCGTAAACTCTCGCGAGAACGACACGACGGCTCAACATTAACCTTATCACAGTACTGGCTTTGTAAAGAACAGAGGATTTGGTTTAATTATAAATAACACAGGCGCTTAGCTTTTAAAACAATTGTATTAATGTATGCTGATATCTGTTTAGCTTTATTGATGTTCTTATCTTAAGTTATTACTTTCAGTCTTTTTAAAGACGGCTGCTATTCTGCTACATGATTAACAGGATTACTTTGGATTGCTTAAGTGAAAGGTTTATAAATGAATTTTTGCAGACAAATATTTAACGATAAAAGAAAAACACTGACACAACATAAAACAAAGAGAGAGAGGGAGAGAGAGTTAAAAAAAATAAATAAAACGACAAACGACAAAAAGTGAGGTTTCTAGTCATAATAAAACAATTTGAAGTAAAATCTGAATCTGTAGCCCTCAGTCTATCAAAATACTCTTTAGATAATCATGAAATATCACCCATTTAATATTTCCTATAGAATCTCAGTTTAGTCAAGCGCTATTTTTAGCACATAGACTTTTGAAATTGTCACATTTAAAGAAACATTTATCAAAAAACAAACCAAAAAAGCCCTTTGTACAGGCTAAATATGCCACTGTAAGACAAAATATTCTTAGTTTCTGCAGATCAAGGCTGTGGTGAATTGAGGAAAAAGCTTCAAGGTCCTCACTATAGGTCCTCCTATAAACTGGTTACGAGAAATAATTGGCTGGTTTTGTTACTTAACAGAGACAATACAGGTAAATAAATCAACTTTTGAAATACCCCCAATACCTAACATTTTACAATTGTAGATTAGGTACAGCAAAAACTTATTATATTCCCTAAAGTTAAGTTCTTCATTTTGAGATTAATAACCATAAGATGAAATAAATTATTCATTTATTTTTTTCACAGCATGGCTTACTGTACTTCTAGAAAAATTCTAAGGTTCTGGCCTGCCAAATGAACTTCTCTGAAACTTTCAAGCTAGTTTGTCAAGTTTAAAACTATTCTAGTACACGTGTTTAGCTGCATTTTCATAATTTGATTTATTTGAATTCGTGTTACCACTCTGATCTAGATTACATATTCTTATGATGCTTTTTCTATTTTGGTGCCCTGAAGCATTTCCAGTAAAGTTATATTTTAAACCCCCAAACTCCTCTCCCTATTTAGGTGGTTGTTACTGGGTGGTTACTGTGGGTCCCCAACCTGCTTCTAGTATAATTAACCACAATTTAAATTTAGCCTTCTAATACAATACAACGCTCTGCAACAACTGTTGCTGCTAAACATCTACTAGGTCTGTGCAGTATAGATGTGATTTCTCATGAAATCGGGTGATCACATATAGTACTACTGTAGCCATTTTAAGCATTGACTAACATGCAAACTGTTTCCCAACAGCACAGTGGGAGTGAAACAGGAGCTGACAAAACAATATTTGTACAGCTGCAAGGACAGTTATTGTTTCATATGATGATTGTTACAGTATCTTGCTCTCTGGGAGTTTGACTGTCTTGTTTAAACGTTTTCTCACACAAGCAAGAAAGATAAACATTTATGTAAGGATAACAAGTGCCAAGGTTAAAATGTAGAAGTGAAAAATGTGTGGATGAATAAAAATAATACTTTTAATTACCTAATTGTCATTAAGCTTCAAATTCATTATGTATCCCTGTTCATAAACAGAACCAGTGGTAAATTCTAAAGTTACCTAAAAGTAAAAATACCTTAAAAGAATCTGGTGTCGACCTTATAATAGAACCAGCCTTTTTAATAAACTTGTTTATCCTGTTTCTTGACATTGGCCGTGATACTATTATAAGATAAGACAGAGATATAACAGCATAAAACATAGTACTGGCCACAAAGCTATAATAAAGACTTTAATCTAGCTTGGTTTTAGAATTGCTCTTTTAAGATCCCTCTGTGCAGATTTAATGTTCTTATCCCTCCTGACAAATGCCAGCTTCTTTCCATTCAGCCATTTTGACTTCCCTTGTAACCCATGGCTAATTATTACAAAAACATTTCATTTTATACATTTACTTAAGATTACAGAGTCAACACAAAAGATGGGCTTACTGCATTAGCTATTCCGTCAATATTCTCTTTGTCATAAAAACACCTGTCTACCTCAGCTCCCTCATTCAGGTCTACAATCCCTCTCGCCCTCTGAGCTCTGCCAACAAACAGTGTCTGGTGGTCCCATCACCACACAAAAGATCCCAAGCAAAACTCTTCAGCTCAGTGGTCCCATGATGGTGGAATGAACTACCTAACTCTGCACAGTCAGCAGCATCGCTCCCAATATTCAAAAAACTGCTGAAACAGAACTTTTATGCAACTTCCTATGCACTTAAAAAAAAGTCCTCTTTCTTTTCTTGCGTCTTGTAAATGTAAGTCAATTAGTACACATTATGCATAAGAGTCTATTTCAGAGATTTATGATATTACTATTAAATCAGCCACAACGTCGGGGCCCTTGTGGTAATACATTGGTAATTGGTGATATTTTCATGAATATTAATAAATAGTTTAACTTATATAACATTTTCAATGCACAACCAAACGTTCTGGAGTGTTTTGTGGTGTACTAGGCTATTAGTTCTTTTAAAAGTGAAGTAGTAGTAACTTCTTACATAAAGGAGTTAAAATAACTATATTTCCCTGAGAAACGTAATGACATAGATGTATAAAGTACCATATAATGAAAATACTCAATTGAAGTACCTCAGAATTATACTTGAACGTTTGCAAACGTGGTGGCATTGCACCAAGTTTTTATTCTCATCAGCACCAGATCAAGGTTGACTGCACGGTGCAGATGTCACTCAGATTTATCCAACCAATCATAGCGAAGAGGGCGGTCCCAGACGCCACCATGCTAGACTGATTTACACATATGAGAAATTGCTCCTCGTGGATGGTAGTTTAGCGGTATTTGGATAAACATTGAACCTAATCGCTTTCGGAAAGTTTCCCCACAACTGTCATGACAGGAGAAGAAAACGTATGTAGACGGGTCGTTTTAATCTGTTAGTTTAGAGATTTACCTACGTTGTGTTTACCTATCGGTACGTAAAGGAAGTCCGGATGAATGAATGAACGTAGAAACGGGAAACCAAACTACATAGTAAAACTGGCTGTTTTAAGATTGCCGTGGTTGTTGGCAGTAATTATCCGCTCATTCTACACAATCGAACTATTATTAGGAACCGCTAGGGTCTGTAGTCTAATTCTGGATCTGTCAAATGTTATAATAATATTTTATAGTGTCTGTATAATTATATTTTTGCTTCGTAGTTCATTATTTTTAACACGTTGCAAAACGTGCAAACGCTGTCCTTTGACGCTAACCACGCCGCCTCCTGCCGTGTAAACAAACTCTGCTGGATATCGTCACAGGCGAATTTACCACAACTCCGAGCCATTTTATTTGGATATTGCTTTACAGGTGTATTTTTAGAGTATAGAGTATAAAGGTTAAATGCCTACGCCTTTTATGAAGTCGTGTTTGTCAAGGCAGAGGACACTGACAGTTCATTTTTTGTGAGTCATGGGAGATTTGTTACGCGAGGGATTTCACATTCCTGTGGAGATTTGGCTCAAACCTGGTTCTGCTTGGGTAGTCTAATAAAGACAGTAAATGTAAAAGACGCTAATCCTTAAAATTCAAGTCGTTGACTTTTCCTTTTGTTTCCTTTCTAGGTTTAGGTCTGAGAGACATGGAGGAGCACGCAGAGGGGAGATTGTGTAAGAAATGGAAGGTTGCCTGTGGTTTATACAGTTACAACTTAAGGGATATCTTCACATGGTGAGTACTGATGCAGCTGTTTGATAAAACACATGCTGACGAGCTGTTAAGCTATTGATAATAGTTTGTGTCATTCTGACACTTTGCACTATTTGAACACATTATCAGGTCTTGTATGAAATGAAGATTGTCACCTGACTCTTAATGTCTGAAGCCTCAAATGTCAGTGGTCAAGTTTTTTTTTTTAGCTACATTAAGTCTTAGTCACTTGTTAATGACATTAGAGGGATAAAGAGAGAAAGAAAATGAGTAGAAAGACATAAATATGAAAATATTTTTATCTGGTAACAAGTTACAGTGTAACAATAATTGGCTACTTTTATGAACATACTTGTTTTATGCTCAGTAATAAGTGTAATTAATAGATAGAATTTGATTTGAAGTATATTAGAGTAGCAATACTACCATACAAGGTGAGACATAACAGCAAAATCCTTAAGTTCTAGGGCCCCCTGTAGGGTAACTGCTTCTGAGCCACATCTTCTACCTACTCCTCAGCAATCTTGAGGTGTTCCCAGGCCATCCAGTTTGTAAATCAGTCCAGCATACTCTAAGTGGCCCTTAATTTCACTCAGACCAGCCTGGAAGACTGATGTACCTTCACAGGTTCCCTGATAAGTTAATCAGACACATGGATGAGAACTGGGATTATTTGTCTTCAAGACTGAGCATACGAAGAAAGATTCTTTCAACAGTTTTTGACTACTAGGGATTATAATTTAGTGTATTGGGATATATTGCAATACTGCAAGGCAGGTTATATATTGTGATCTTTGCATTAAATTTAGGAGAACTGTCATAGTGTAAAGAATACACCACCATGTAAGAGAGTAAAAAGTAGTGTTTTTATGCAATCATAATATCAATTTAGTTTAAGCACAATGCAAAATGCACCACAGTATTTTTCAGAGTCTGTATAATATCACCAAACATAATATTTTAAATATTTTTTTACACACCTATGAGTTTACATTGCACAGAGTTCATGAGCACTGGTAATTGCTGGAATGCGGATCAACTGGTACAGTGAGAGCCTTTTCTGTAGGCCATGAGTGGGCAAATCCGGTGTCAATCAGAAGCTGGAATCTTCGCTAAAGATTGAGTGGGACAAGTGAATTTGTTTCTTTATGTTTCTGATTAACTGAACACACATGATGCAGGTAAGGTAAGGTAGCAGTGGATAGAGCAGGGATAGTTGGAAAACAAGCAGGACAGCAGCCCTCTGAATTACCCATCCTAGCTTCATGCTCAGCGCCCTCTTCCCTTACTCCACATTCATGAGTCTTGAGAAGGAGACAGCAGGTGTTGTTGTGCTTGATTGTTATATTTTATTTTACATATATACCATGTTATATTATATCACACTTCTCTCTTTTATGTTGTCCGACCCTCTAGCCTTAAACATAGTGTTCTTTCTGTCCATCAAGGCGTCTGCTCAAGACCATAATCATGGGCCAGTTGTTGTCCCTGCTGATCTGTGGGACTGCAGTGAGCTGTCAGTTCCTGGCCGACGCTGGGGTGGAGACGCCCATGTTGCAGAGCTTCCTCAACTATGTCCTGCTGCTGCTCGTCTATACCACCATCCTCTGCACACGTAAAGGTCAGACTGCTATTCTTTCAGGATCTTGAATTGCCCAGAGTCAACATTCATGATAAACTTTTTCGTTGCCGGTCATCATTGTCATTTCGGTGCTTCAGTTTTTACAGTTGTACAGTGTTAAAGTTGTAAAAGTGAACAAGATTTTGTGTAATACTGAAAATGATTTATGGAGCTAGTTCACTATGGATATAGCAAAAATGGCGTATTTACATCCAGGCCCATCCACCACTAGTGAAGGCAATATCTACGGAAAGCTGGAGGGAATTACTTCAAATTTAGCACAACTGTCAGTGATGAACTGATTAGATTTAATTTATCTCAAAGGTCAAGGTCTGAGTTATCTCACCTTATAGTATGCCATCCAAAAAATATGTACAAAGTCACACACTAGTGAAATGAATGGAATTAATATATCTTATTATATATGTTACATGTTGGTTTGGGCAAGTAATGTCATTATTCTAAACAAGAGGTAGGCGACCCAGGTCCTAGAGAGCTGCAGCCCTGCTTGTTTTCCAACTATCTCTGCACTTACAGCTCCTGACTGGCTGAACACAACTGATCCAGATAATCAACAGTGGGAAAGGGAAGAATACAGAAGAAACAGGGCTGTGGCT
>OMLM01002577.1:39648-52080 GCA_900302695.1 Helostoma temminkii
AGGGTGTTAGCAAAAAGGTACATTATTGATGATACTGAAAACAACAAGATTCAGAAATGTGCATGTTTTCAGTTTAGTCTAATGCAGCCCTGGTCCTAGAGAGCTGCAGCCCTGCTTGTTTTCCAACTATCTCTGCACTTACAGCTCCTGACTGGCTGAACACAACTGATCCAGATAATCAACAGTGGGAAAGGGAAGAATACAGAAGAAACAGGGCTGTGGCTCTCTAGGATCAGGGTTGCCTACTCCTGTTCTAAACTGTATTCTATCATAAAATTGGTCATTTGCTGACTTCTTCATGTTGCTGTTCGGACCTTACAGCACTTTGAGCATGTGCTGTTTTGGGTTGTTATGCCTCTACACCAGCTTCAGCTGTAACCTGAGGTATTATGTATTTGGCTTGTCTGCACATCCATGTTCGGCACAAATGTCCACTTGAAGTCAAGGGCAAATCGATTAGATTTTGGTGGTGAAAGGTCACTGTGAGCTCTTGTATGTCCCATTCTCATATTTTAAAAACTCCTGGAGGTAATCAGATTACATCTGGTGCAATATTCTACTTCGTACAAATGTACAAACACATGCGTGCAACCACAATGTGAAATTCTAGTTTGGTAGTTATTTTAGTCTTGCCAACTTAACTAAGACACAACAACATCATCTCCTAAACTATATATTTCTGTAATTGTAAGTTCCAAATGTTCTCTTTAAGGTGACAGAAAATTGTTTTTTCTAAGATACCTTTAAAGTACTAGATCAAATAAGAGAAGCCTTGTTTCATAAGTGTAGTGATTTACTGAAATAACCCACAAAACTAAAATTAGTACTTAATCAGAAAATACTGTGTGTTTCATACTAAGTGTGTTGGTTTTTGTCCTTCAAGGAAATGCATATGTGAAAACAATTTCTGTAAAATCAGTTTTCTTTTAGGCAGACCCAGAAGGAAAAGCACAAAATGTATTTACCATTCTCATTCCTACTCAGAAGTAAACCTTTCCGCTTTCTACAGATGACAGAAACATCTTGCAGATTTTAAAAGCCAAGTGGTGGAAATATTTGGTGATGGGTCTGGCAGATGTGGAAGCCAACTATGCAGTTGTTAAGGCGTACCAGTTTACCACCCTGACAAGTATACAGGTAAGAGAAAACTGGACTCTTTATAGACACCTTGTGAGTGTTCAAGTGAACATTAACATTTTATTTCTGGCATCAAAAATATATATCTGCTCTTGTAATAGTAAAATAGTATAGTATTGGTACTGATTGGTACTGACAATAATTTTAAAAAATGCTTAACTTTGAGAAATATAAACAGTGTGTAACAAAAGTACATAAATGTTACATGTTTAAAAACAGACACATTTTGCCTAAATAAATCATAAGGACTTGACAAAAATCATAAATTGATTATTAATACAGTTTTTTATTGCTTTTCTGCCCAGTGGTCAAGACTAGGTTGTTTCCTGTGTTTACAGTGTGATAGTGCTCATCAATCATTTAGTGTCAAGCTGTTTTTGAATCCTTGCAGTTTGGATACATTGAGTTAAAAAATTTTATATCACACACAGTTCTTTCTTTTTATTACATGCTGAAAATAAAGCTAAATCTTAGTATGCATTACTTTACTGGGTGCTGAAGCATGTACCTTTTCAAAGGCATCCAATCTGGACTGAACATCATGTTTTCTCAGTAGTAGGATGTTTGGCCTATGTTTGTCTCAGTTTATCGGTGGTGTAGTGGTAGTAGTGGTATAGTATTTCACTAGTACCTGATGGGGAATTCAGAAGTACATTGTGTTATGATGAGAATTGGGATTTATTTGAATAAAAATTCAGTTCCAACTTTAAATCTATTTCTGGTGCCAAAATATTTAGTGCATGATGGCTCTTGGTTGGGAAAGTGACCTCCACAGTTGTTTAACTATGTTAACCACTCTGCTAACCATGTGTTATTGTATCTGTGTGTTTCAGCTGCTGGACTGCTTTGTGATCCCAGTGCTGATGCTCCTTTCCTGGTTCTTGCTGAAGACTCGCTACAGGTTGATCCACTTTGTAGCTGTGGTGGTGTGTTTGTTGGGGGTGGGGGCCATGGTAGGGGCAGATATTCTGGCTGGAAGAGACCAAGGATCTAGTAAGAGCACTTCTTTTTATCATTTAGTGCTATATTCCTATTGTAATGACTTTAATTGATAAAGATTGTGATGTTCTATACTGTTGTTCTCAAAATCCATAAAGAGACTGAAAACACCATCCACTCACCATAACATCTGTGAGTCCAGAACATGATTTAGCTTGTTTGTCTTTGCTGTTGACCTCCATTGTTGGCCAAAAACTACTAAAACCACTTATTTGGGCCACACTGCTGAGACACTGCTGAGACTCAGGCTGGGAATGACAATTGCTTTATACACAATTTAAAACTAACTGAAATTAACTTCTAAAACAAATGGGAAGTCTAAAATTATTATCTAGACTGTAAATGTCCGTCACAGTTTGGATGATACTATTTCAACTTGACCTGCCATACTAACGACATTACATTACATAACATTAACAACACCCAAGTGGGTTTATATACCTGGATAAACATTGGGCTTGTTTATTACTTGTCTAATTGTCTAATAAATAAAACATTTTAAATAAAACAAACAAAAAAAGATTAGGTGGAGTGAGGTGCAGTTGCCCCAGGTTAGTTGTTGTTGGTCTCTTATAATCTTCTTATATTTATCTTCATTGTGCTTCATAATTGCTGTTTCAGACGGCTACATTTAAGAAAACATGTTTATTTAAAAAACTGTAAAATACTCATGCTAATTATAAAATACAGTATTTTCCGAATAGCACAAGTCCTCATTCCTCCAGATCTCTACAGTGAGTGTGGTGTGCAATGTTGGCATTTCCCATATAGCCACAGTTAATGGGGCTATATGGGTTAAAATGTGAAATAAAATATTAATTAAATTAATATTACTTATTTCATTGCTCTTCTACAACCATCCCTCTTTCAGCCAGTGATGTTGCGCTGGGCGATGGCTTGGTGCTGCTCAGTGCCATCCTCTACGCTGTTTCCAATGTGTGCCAAGAGCACACAGTGAAGAACTTGAGCCGGATTGAATTCCTGGGTATGATGGGTCTCTTTGGGACTCTCATCAGTGGTATACAGCTGTAAGTTAGTGTTCCTCCTCCTATATTCTGGTACTTTTTCCTATAATCTTGTTACAGTGACTTAGTTACCCAACAAATTATGTCATAGGTCATAGACAAACAGTAGGCCTATGTCTTGAAGAGAAGCAGGTTGATTTTGTTTTCAGACTGTAACTGATTTGTTCACACAATCTTGATTTTAGTGTCTTTAAGTTCATTGCTTTGATGAGTTGTCAAACTTTGCTGTAGTTGGACGTCATTGCAACAAACGTAGAAAAGAAAACTACAAGATATACCGTAAAAAAAAAGACACTCAGAACTGGAGGCCTCAAAGTATTTGTTTGGCGTTTTGTTTCCTTCAACTATAGTGTTTCCCCACCATAATCATTTTAATGTTGCTTGGCATTGCAGAGCCGTACTGGAAACTCACGCTGTAGCGGCAATAAAGTGGGACCTTTATATTTGTAAGTTAACTGACAGCATACAGTGACAGTACAGCACTAAATTACAGGTACTGAGGTTAAATTTGAGGCATCATTGACTAAAACCTTTAATATTTCTGCAGCCATACTGTTTGCAGTCTACGTCGTGTGTATGTACGCACTGTACAGCCTCATGCCTGTTGTGATGAGGATAACCAGTGCTACTGCTGTCAACCTCTCTCTGCTCACCGCTGACCTATTCAGCCTCTTCTGTGGACTCTTCCTCTTCTTCTACAAAGTGAGTGTCGTAGTCTTAGCTTTTCATGCTAAGATATGATAATGTGCTTTTATTTTGAGGTGTGTGTAAATAGGAAAGACAAGTTAAAAGTGTGTGAGCACATTAAAAGTCATGCAGTGTCACCAATTATTTGCAGTTAATTGCAGTAAACACAAAACTTTTCTTTTCTTGAAAGTATTAGTAACGTCTCTGTTCTGTTTCTCATCCACAGTTTTCAGTCCTGTACATCATCTCATTTGTTGTCATCACTGTGGGTTTTATCTTGTTCAACGCTGTTCCCACATACTCTGCTTTACCTGAGGATGACCCAGCTGAAGTGCTGGCTGGTCACGCAGCTGAGAGCTCCTCACACCACCTACTATCAGCAGACGCAGACGCTCAGACACCTGAGCCAATCACAGCTGTCGCTGCACTATGACTGACACTGACTGAAGAGAGAAGAGATGAGAAGTTGGTTTTGTTTTTGTTGTTCATGTAATGTAGGTCAGTGGACACAGGTCAGCTTGAACACTTTATTATAAAAGTACACACTTTCTTGCACTTGGCCAGAACACCCATGGCATTTGGTAACAAAGATAATTCTTTATATATTATCTGTTACTGCACTTACTTTACTGTGCTGCACAGAAAAATGACTGATATTTATTGCCCCAAAACTGATTCTTTATATATATTTTTATATTAACATATTAATATTTTATAAAATCCATCAGCTGTGTTGGTTGCAATCTAGTGTATCAAGATATTATGCTTGAATTTGAACACATACAAGTTCAGTGTTTTATTTTACTTTACTTTCCACCGGTGCTGATACAGTTTTTGTAATACTACATACCAAATGTAAAGAAATACACAGTTGCGTTCTTTGACTTGAAATGGCAAAAGTAAAGTTTAAAAATTTTACTTTTTTACTAATAAAACGTTTTATATTGACTTGTGTGCATCTTTGTTCTTAACAGTTACATAAAAATCTTTGCTATGATCACATTGTAACAGTTACAAAGTCTTCTCTTGCTTTTCTGTTGTTTCTGCATCTTGTGTTAAAAAAAACATATATATAAATGAGTCAATGTTGTGAAAAATGGCCTGTTTACATGTAAATTTGCTGCAGCATACATTTTAAACATTTCTGATCCTAGTTTATCCTGTAACTTGAGATGTAGTAAAACAGACACTTTCACAAGAGGACTGCCTAGTGGTCAAAATGCCAGAGTGTCATGCACTGCACCAATAGAAACCTCCACTTTGAACAGATTCACCCAAAACAAGTCTCTGATTGTCCACAATTAATTTCTTCACTAGATAAGACCAAGCATCTGACTCTTTGTAAAAAGGAGTTTGCATGGCCAATGCCACAAAGTCTTACGAATTTCTTTTTATTTTGCATGTCAGAACTTCATGTGTGTACAAATCCTCAAACTTTCTGATACTATCTAGGTTTATACAAAATTGTTACAGATTTTCTCAGATGTTTGGAGCCCAGTGTGTGTTAATGAAACAATGCTGACCAATATTTTTTTCTCTAAGTCTGTACTTATACAGCCAGTTAGGAGGTTAATATTAATATGTGGCATTTTTTAGAAATCCCATAATGATATATGGGGAATAAACCTTTTGGTTACAAAGTGGAAACATAGTTTACATTAGCATCTTTTTGGTAACATATTCACCTTATTAACTTAATGGGATGAGGTCACTGTTGTGATTACGGCTTGTTCTGCTGCCTCCAAGTGGCCAGAAACTGATTAGTGCAGGTTTAACATGAAAAACGAGGCAGTGTTTAAGGGTCAGAGAATGATCGTTTGAGAGACTACAACTACTACATATAACTAGTGTCCAGTGTATTTCATCCCATTTACAGCCAGTAAATAATATACAGTAAAGTGACAGCTACTATGAAGGAACAAATGTCTCCATTGTCATTTTAGATCTCTGTGAGTCTCAGCAAAAACCCTGAATCCCTTCAAATATGATCAGAAGAAAATGCAAAACATATATTTACTGAACAAAATGCTTTGTTGCTGTGCATTTTAACTTGTTGTCCTGCAATGCGTTGCTGTGCTGTGGCTTTTAGACTGTACCTCCTGAGCAGGGTCACTCAGTTACTGTCATCATGGAGGAGCAGCAGACCGGAGCTGAGTGAAGAGGACTGAACGCTGCACCTCGCCACATCCCGTCGTCGGTCTCGCCTAATATTTCAAATCGGTGAGAGAACACGTTGGCTGTTATTGCACTGATTTTATTGCATTTATTCCTTGTGCAGACGACGTTATAGGAATTGTATGTTGATAGGGATTATGCACGGTGCTCCGGTTTGCTTATCACAGAGAAGACGATCGAGCAACAGTCGCCTGGTTTTATAGGATTTTGCTCCTGAAGGTGGACTAAACGCTCATAAATGTTTTTCACCGTTTGCGCTTCTGTGTCTGTGCGGCGAATGTAGACTAACACAAACGCTGCATACCGTAGGAGCTCAGGTGAAACCGAAAGCCGCAGATTACATGCGCGTTAATTCATCAGCACCGCGGACAGCTCCGGTGCTGCGGGCCTCAACCTCAGATCTGCTCTGTTTTCAGGTGCTCGCTCAGAAGAAAGACACAGAAGACACCTGAGGGGTGACAGCGGCCAACATGAAGCATTTTCTGAGGTAAGGAGACTCCATTATGGCAACGATGCAGGCAGGGCTAGATTTACATTTTTTTGTCCAAACGTGAATCGCAAATCGATGACTTCACTCCTATTTTAGTCCAGTCTACTCGTGTTTATCTTCTATCTACTGCTCGTTATACTACATACTGTAGTAGTCCATGTATTTACCCATTTAAGCTCTTTACCATCGACTGTTTGGCCAGTAATTGGTTGTTGTGGTGTAGAGTGGGCGCTCTAGCGAGAAGACCCTTTTAATTATGGAGCACATGTAAATGAAGTCCTCTTCTATTAATAGTTCTGTTCTGTGATGCTATTTACTTCTATACAGGTCAGTTAAGCAATATTTTAGAAGAGGCCTTGGCAACATGGTTATGATGACGTTAAAGGCCTTACAAAGTACAGTATAACCACTAATACCGTTATACAGTATATACTTCTACTGGCTAGTACATTTACTGAAATCTAAACACTACATGTGTATATACTCGCATATAAGTGTCATTAGATGTTACCTAGTGTCTGTAAAAGGTTTCAACTCAAGCAAGCAAGTACCGAAAGTGCAACTACTCTTAATGGCTGCATGATGCGTTGTGTCGTGCTGTGGTGTGTTCATGACAGTAACATTTCAGCTAGTAAAGATGCTGCTGATGATCAAATGTTTTGAATCTTATAATTATAATCTGAATTTGTTTACATACTGTGGGAAAGCTTATGAATTTCACACCCGGGAACAATAAATCCATAAATTACTTTATGTTGTATAGTAATCACATTCTTAAAAGTAACTAGTAAGTAAAGTTATCAGATAAATATAATTAAATAGATTAAAGGGACAATATTTGATGTATGAAGTAGCAGATAATGGTACTTACAGTAAGTACAGTACTTAATTAGATGTACTCTTTCAAACAATGTACATGCTATAGTATAGTATCAGGTGTTTCAGCAACATGGCAAATCAAGCGCTGCACATGCAGTCATGCATAAACAGCATTTACATAATATAAAGAATAAACAAGGGGTATTGTAAAAAGAAAAGATTTTAAAAATTAATATAAAATAGAAACAGCTATAATGTTAAAGTGGAATAAGACAGATGGGCTGGAAATATAAGTTATAGTGCAACAATAGTGTAAGATTGGAATAAGTGTCAAATCAAATCACGTAAGCCTCGATTTGAATAAACTCAATGTGAAGACGATCTCAAGTTTTCTTCAGATATGTGGTGCTGCATAACACTGAATTATTCTTGTACTTAGTGTAGCTTCTGTGGACAGTCAGATGATCTGAGAATAGTATTTTGGCATTAAGCTATTCAGTGCTATAAATCAACAACAAATGAATTACAAAAATCACCTAAAATTATAAATCCTTTCCCGCTCTAATTTGTACATATTCATCAGACCAAATTTCCCCAAAAAACTTTTTTTCTGCTTTCAATTTCTTCCTTTGCTCTTTGTGCCAGTCTTTAAGAGAATAAACATTTTCAGTTACAGCTTTACTCCCTGTGCTGTGGTTTCAAGGATATTTACTGTAGCTTCATTAACGTTTAACTGCAGAGGCCAGTAGAAGCTGCCAATTTTTTTTTTTGTTGTTGTTTAGAATAAATGTGCTAAAAGGAATCTGTTAATAGTGGTAATGTAAAAAGGATTCATGTTGCACTGTTTATGGCTTTGGCTAATCACAGTGTTCTCTGTTGATTTAGTTCTGCTTTTGTATAGCTGGGAAAGAGACTGATTTAAAAGCACAGCAAACATCATCAAAGCAGGAGAGGTGAAGAGGCCCTGACACACACATCTGAGTTTTTAAGATGCCATAAAATCCCAAACAGTGGGTTCCTATCTTTTCCAGAAAACAGCAGCCTTTCTCTTGACTAAATGCAAGTATCTTTAAAAGGACATAGTCATAATTTTCAAGTGAGTGTGATGCATTAAAGTCAAAGGTTTATCAAACAGAATAAAAATAAATAAATAACTATATATTTAGCAAAATACAAAGTATGAATAAATTGGTCGTTTTCATAAAAGATCGCAGAACAATAAAAAAGTGAGGTAAATCACCACATTAACTCCCAGAAATCAGGTTTCCTTACTTACTTTCCTTACTTTTCATCTTTCTATCTTGTCATCTTACTTTTAGTCACAAAACTGGTGCTGCTGGTTTAGTGTTTAAAATGTATTGTTTTACATCAGTTGTCCTCAAGTACAGTTAATATACTTTCTACCGATGCTTGAAGGTTAAGAAAATGACAGTGTGTCTCTATGAGCTGTTTAACCTGCCAGTCACATTCATGAGCCTTGGATGGATAAATACATCCCTTAGGACTGTACTTCTCTTTGTTGACAAGGAAGATGATGTTAGCAGTGATCCCTCAACATAAGAAGGATTTATTTCTGTATAAAAAGACTGTAAGTAATATTTTACAAAAACAAACAAGTGGCATTTATTAAAAGTGCAAGTGCTGTGCTCAATAATAGATGGAGAAATTACTTCTTTTCATCTTTAGTAATAAATGAATCACGATATCAGAAGGGTTAAAGTTTAAATTAGAATAATATTTAATGTTCCTTCCTGTCTGTCTCTCCAGTGTTCAGTGGAAATAATTTAGCTTCCACGGTTTCTTAATGGGTCACTCTGCATTCCTCAAGACACACATCTCCATTTTCAGTGTTACCTGTAAAAATAGCACACTCTGATCTGCTGCTAGTCTCCCCTGGTAGAATGAAGCACCAATTTTCTGACTTCCTTCACTTCTTACAGTATCTTTCTCCCTGCTTCAAGCATTCATTTTGCTTTTTAAAGGGTCTCTTATTTAAAAAGCAGACCCTTTTTTAAATAAGGGTCTTAATGTGGACATAGTCTAAGGTAAGGTCCATTAGGCCAGTAGTTTCCCACCTGAGGTCAAGACTTTCCAAGGGACTAGAAGATCTGAGGGGTCGCAAGATTATGTAGATAGAAAATTAAGAAAAAAAGAATTTCTGCTACACAAACTAATGTTTATTTTTTCATAAGGCTATTTTCCTGGTGAAATACCAAATATTTGTTCTTCTTCAGGACTCTAAAAGACTCTCTGTCTGTCAAGTGCTGTCTGTCAACTTGCCAGTCTAATCTCTCCCATCCTCTCTTCTGCAGAGTGGTGACCCAGTTCTTTGTGTTTCTCTACTGTAAATTACTGTGGCGGGGCCTGAAGTTTGTTGTCAGGAAGTTTACAGGACGCTGCGAGCTGCAGCGAATCTGCTACAACAACAAGCACGGAGCCCGCAGGACCCTCAAGATAGGTACACCCACATACTGTTGTTTGTTTTTTGCATTTATTTATAAAATTTATGCATAAACCAAATGTATTGAATCTAAATCACTTTACTCAGATTAATGGCCCCAGTATTTTAATTTCAATTCATATCTAATGGTATTTTTTGCACCTATTTTCTTTTCCAGAGTCATCTCTGAGGTACTCCAAGAATGAGGTAAGAGCTGCTCAATCTATGCTTGATAAACAGTGCTGTAAATGTAATGCTTGTTGGCCAATTTGCTTTCGTTTTTTTTTTATCAGGTAGCCTCAATCTGTTAAAGTTATTCCCATGTTCCTTGTCTTCTGTCTGTCCTTCGTTGTCTTCTCTAGCTGCTGCAGTCTGCCCTCAGTGTCCATCCTGATAAAGTGGAGAAAACCATTGATGACATCATGGCCTTAAAGAAGATTAATCCTGACACCAACCCACAGTAAGATGGATGTTGTGTTAAAATATAGCATCACCGGAGCTTCTGAATCCTCAGACATTACTATTGCATTACTAGATCCTTGTCCAAACATTCTCTCTTCTGCCTACTTGTGTGTCCCCAGGTTGGGTATCTCCCTGCAGGCCAGCCTGCTGCAGATAGTGGGCTACAGGAGCCTGGTGGCAGAGGTGGAGAAGCTGCGCAGGGAACCTTATGACTGTGAAAACCCAGAGCACGAGGACATGCTGATGAAGGTACACAACTCTCTGTGTATATTTGAAACATATGAATAATCAACAGAATGAATCATCTTTATTTGTCCTGAAGGTGACCTTCAATACAATACAGTACAATACAAAAAAAACATCACGTACCCATGGTCTAGTCTTCCTCCCACCTAGTCTATGCTGGGATGTACATTGTCATTTTTCATTAATTAAACTGAATATGCATACGCATTCAATTTATAAATTATTTTCACTACTTTCAGATAAATATTTCAACTCTATCCAACCTTTTAAGTATTGCTTGTAGCTACATTTTTATCCATTAATTTTAGTCATGTAGAATCAGCCAATTACCCATCAACTGTAGCTCTGTATACATCCAGCTATCTATTGTAACCACATTGTGCTGAGCTGTGGTATGCATGTTTTGCAGCTATGGAAGGAGCTGCGTCCTGACACACCTCTCACTGGCCGCATCTCTAAACAGTGGTGCGAGATCGGCTTTCAAGGCAGTGATCCAAAGACTGATTTCAGAGGAATGGGCTTACTGGGGCTGCACAACCTGCTGTAAGCTTTCAGTCACTCAATTCTGTGGAAAACACTGATCCATAAAGTCAGATAGAGTTACACTTTCATGAAATATACACATACAGTAAATGTCTTTTGGGCGAAGTTACTGAATAATAAATATAGAATGATCTATATATGCATAGCTTTAAGGAAACTGTTGACGCTCCTCTCATCTCTTTGCAGGTATTTTGCAGAACATGACAAGGCTACTGCTCTGCAGATGCTCCATGACTCCCTGCAACCAAAGCACAAGTACGTCAGCATCCTTTCACACTACTAGACATAGCCATATTAATGGAATACGCCAAGTTTGTTGGTAGAACGCAAAATGAATTTATGGCAGGTGATTCATAGAAACCAAATCCAAATAAAACAGATAGAGCAGTAGAAGAGAAGGGTATGTGCAGCTTAACATAAACACTTAATGTAAAATTATATTCCACAGTACCTTTAATAAAACTATTAAAACTATTCATACAGCCATGTAATGGAGATTAATCAGTGAAAGTGCCTTTTACTTTTTTATATAAGCTTTTTACCATAACTACTGGAGGTGTGCATGCTTTACATAACACATGCATCTATTTTCATTCAATATAAATTAAATGTCTGTGGAGTTTTGTTTGTGCTTAGGTGTTGTAACTGGACAGAGTGCATTAAATACAACTGACAGAGAAATGACAGTTTATTAAGAAATTATTATTCATATGAAGCTTCTTCTGGCTTTATCAAACAAATAGTGACAATACTTCAGTTACCATAATTTATGCAGAAAACCAGCAAATTGAAAATAGTTCATTTACTTTGTTCTATAACTGTAAGTTAAACTAAGTGCTGATAAAGTGTTGTGGTTGTATAATTTGCGAAAAAATATGTTGTTTTTTTTCACTAGCCTTTCACCAAGTTTTATTTTCTATATTCTCTTTATATGATGACAGATGTTTTGTTTTCAATTTTGTCCACTGCCCCCATCTTTAAAATTAACACGAGGGACTTGGTGTATTTCCTAACAAAATGCATTTTGTGTTCCATAATTTAGAATTTACTATATTCTGCTTGATTATGTTCAGAGGTCACTCATTGCATCATCTTTCACTGACTACTGCTGCTTTTATTGTTTGTCATCTGCATCTCAGTGAGCTGTTTCATTTCTTCTTCTTCTCCTTCACGTCATCTTCACCTCCACCTTTCTCCCCATGCCGCCTTCTCTTTCTGTCACATGCACTGTAGGAGCACACACAGAAAGCCAAGGTACTCAATTTCACTTTCATTCACTTGCTTTTTGCTGCATTCATAGCTTTCTGCAAAGACCATAAATTAAATAGCATGTCAATACCCTGCTGTCTTGTCATTCTGAAACATCTAAAAGAGGGAATAATATATCAGTCACACTGAGGGTTGAAAAG
>OMLM01002577.1:52100-62950 GCA_900302695.1 Helostoma temminkii
AACTTTTAAAATCCAAGTACTGATTTCTGACTTGTTTATGTTTTTTCCAGAGTTATACATCTATGAAAACGATGTACATTCAAGTATAGTATTAGTATTCATAACTTAAACTAAAAATGAGCAAGTATAGTTTTTATGAGCTAAAATAAAAAGTGGGCCAATTTTGTCCCAAGAGGTATTAAAATATTATACTAGCAGGTAAACTTACTATATTTGAAGTATACTTAAAGTATAATTAATAGAATAAATATTAAGTATACTACTTTTTTGTAAGGGACAGTATCACCATTAGTACCAAATCTTCTTTAAAGCAATAACCAGGAAAAGCTCAAAATATAGCATTTATTTATTTGGGTTTGTCTTTTACATCATTAGTGGAAATTTAAGTCCTCAAGCAAACAAAAGCTGCATAGTACAATTTTAACAACAAAACAGTTTCTGTCAGAAAGGTTTTGTTTCACATGTAGCTGATATATGACTCAAGTGTGTGTCCTTCACAGTGAGATAAACAAGGCTGAATGGGAACAGAAGAACCTTGACAAAGCGATTGGGTGAGTGTCTTTATATGTATTGTGTAAAACAATGTGAAATCAGTTTTAGAAGTAATGTAATCTGCCATCTGCGATCTGGATTTTATTTAAGTTTTGTTTTCCTTTTAAAGACTCCTTGTAACAGTATTTCTAAAGGAGGGTCTTTATTTATTTTAATTAAATGGAGTTATGATTAATATACACCTTTAGCTTCTGTCGTGTTAAAATTTTCCAGCCACACCCAAAATCACATATAGACCATATATACTTTGATGAAAACAAAGACAATTCAGTGCTTTACGTCACATATCAATATATCAATATATCAATATATTGATAATTAATACATATTCATTTAAAATGTTTAATACATCTTTTTTTTCACTTTTACTCTTGAAAATATGTTTTGTTTGAGCTTCTCAAAAGTCTTTTCAAAAGTCATGTACCTTACTTTCATATTTAATGAAAATGTATGAATACACCACAGCACTTGAAAACCTGAAACCTAGGCGATTTTGACAAAGTTAAATTGTGGTGTGGGACCTACTATAATTGTAACTCATTCATATTCGTATTCATAACACTTTATGCTATGTAAGTCTAACTTTTTCTTTTGGTTGTACTTTTCTGTCTAAAAAACCTCTAGACCCTTCAGTGGTGTAAACTACTCTTACCTCACCCATTGACTCCGCTCTTCTGTTGTGATAATTAACCTGTTAATAACTTAGCCTTGTAGTAGAAATGTTGAAGTTGCTAAAAGTCCAAACTTACATAACCCCTATTTATTTTTATCATCTCTTTTTAGCTTTTCTTTTGCCATTGTGGGCATCAACATCACAGACCTGGCCTACTCTTTGCTGGTGAGTGGAGCTCTGAAGACCCACCTGTACAACGTGGCCCCAGAGATGCCCAGCCTCCTGCACTTCCAGCAGACCTTCTGTAAGTTTTCATTTAGAGTCACCTGTAACTTTCACTGCTGTGGTAAGGTTTCCTTACCACCATAAGGACTTTAATGCAAGACAAGGACTGTAATCAGGGAATAATTGTTTGTGTGATTTTCACTAGAAATAATCCATGTTGACTTTAGCCACTTAAACGAACATAATGGATACATTTTTCTACTTGACAGGTTATCTGATGCAGGAGTTCCACCGTTTCTGGATTGAGGAGGATCCCAGTGACATCATGGAGTTCAACCGAGTCCGCTCCAAGTTCCACCGAAGGATCCTGCGACAGCTGAAAAATCCAGACATGGCTCTGTGCCCTCACTTCTCCGCCTCTGACCTCCACCTGGTCAACCTCTAAACACACACTGCTGACCTGAACCACAACCCTTCAATAAGTCCTCATATCCCCACAGAAGTCTCCCCTGGATGTCTGGTAGGCCAACTAAAATTCAGAAATCTGAAAACCCTTTACATTAAGTACATAGATGGTTCTTCAACAAGTGGACACATCTGGGGAGACTCTCCTTCTCTGCTCAGTCCACCTTGTCCCAGCTAATGTCATGTCGCATCACTGCCAACAGCTCACTCAAGCACCAAACACACACACACATACACACACACACACACACACATACATGTTTGTTCACACTGCCTCTGTGCCCTCACTGCAGCATTAGACCACCAGCATCAGAGATGACCATAGCGATTGTAGCTGTGCATGAAGAGGCTGCACCACACCATCACCAACTTATCATCTATTCCTTAATTAGTTATGACGATTGTATCTCAGCCGTTACACCTCAGTTACAAATCCTTTTGCTTATTATCACAACGAACTAAATTTACTTTCTCGGCCAAAAATCTCTTTTAGATTGCAACTTTACCATGAGTTCAGAATATTTTGGCAATTAGCTGGTCAGGCAATCAGACATGAAGTTAAATGTGTCAATAACAAGTCTTGTAATCAAAATAAAGAACTATATATAAATATTAATATATATAATGTTTAACTGAAATGCTACTGATTCAATCAAATAAAAGAGGGATAGTTTAGCCCTTACCTTTGTCTGTATTAGATTGTACTGTACTTTTTCTGTCATGACATTAGCCAGTGTCAACGACATTAGCACCTAAGACTTTCACTCTTTGCCAAAATATTGAATGTGGAGAACTTAAAAAATCACAGCAGTGGTTTATTTTTTGTGAGCTTAGTCTGAAATTTTGTAAATCGTGCTTATAAATAATAAAAAAACACTTCTTCAAATGAATTACACATATTGAATGTGCAACATTACGCAGTTCCTGATTTGGATACTAACTTTTTGTGATTAATACGTCAACAATGTTCTCATTTCCACATACATATAAATGTTTATCAAGCACTTTTTCCATTTGCAAAAGGTTTTGCCTTTGATTTGACCCCATATTGATATTCTGTTATGAATGTTCCACACATGCTCAGATTCATGATTGTTTGAGTCTACTTTAATTAACTGAATGTGACACTGTGTCTACTGTTGTATCAGCCAAAGCAATAATTTACATTCATTTGACTGCACATTTCTTCAGATGTATTTATTTGCACCATGTGTGCCTAAGTATTTGTCTTGCTTTCTAACTCAGAGCTGGAATGCTAATCAGTTTATACCATAGCTAAATGTAATATTTCATAGAGGTGAAATATTATATTAGCACATTCATATTGGGACATTAGTGTAATTACTGGATACTGCTGTGGTGCATTTGATAATGTCCACATTGGGCAGCAAATCGGCTTAACTGAAAAAGTGTATTTCTGTAAAGACAAAGACACTTGCGACAGGAAGCCGGTGGCACATTAATGTCCTTAAGTATGAATGTGGTTTTACGTCTTCTCCGCCATGAACATGTTTACATACAGCAAAGTATTTAAGTTTAGTATTTAAGGCACATATAGATGTGGTGGCTCTGGAGGCTCAAAACTCTGCTCTTTTCTAAAATTAATCAGATCTGCCCCTCTAAATACAAAATACTCTGCATAATATCGATAGGGTATAAAAGTGTGAGCCTATGAGAAACTGTCTGCATGTCCCTGATTTCAGTCAGCTAGCTGTATTCTTATTGTAAAAAACTACACATAGCAGCTTGAAGGCAGTGTCTGCTATTACTGTTGCTTTAACAAGTGCAAAACATGAAACATAAAGTTACTCCACTGAGAATAAACAAGGAGATTAACACTAAAACAGAGGAGATGTGACGGTTAATTCACCAGCTTCAGAGCAACCACTGTCACACAGTCAGATCGCTATTATGGGCTGCATGCATGTTTTATTTTATTGATAAATTTTTAATAATTTTCAGTGTATTTTTACCAGAAAAGCCTCATTGTGATTAAGAATATTTTCAAGATTTATCAAGACAGTGAATTATGTACAACAGCAGCAACAATAACAACATATAACACCAGTAATGTTGTTAAAACTGTCTTCTTATATGCTCTTCTCTTCCAACTTCTGTTAAATTTCCCATTTTATAAAATCCTAGACTATAGTGTCCTTTAAACAGAACTATTCCAACTTTGCTAAATTTTAGCTACCATCAACAGGAACGCACCTGAGTGTCTTTCAAATTAGACTGACTGTGTTCTACTTCTTTCCAATGTAGAAATAAAAAAGGTACAATTTGAAGAAGAAATTATTTTTTTATGGTTTGTTAAAGTAGAAATATATAGTTTTTGACTATCCTATGTTTTTCTTATGTTATCAGTCACACGGACCATAACCTTAAATACTAAAGTGAAATACTAAAGGACTAAAGGAAAAGAATAAAATCACCATGTAATTGATTTTCTGTTAATCATCATTTTGATTGTTATCTTAGCTCTGAGTCACACCTTTAATTTTCACTGACTGATCAACAAAAGCTCACATCTGACACATGCACCTCTTTGCAGCTTCTGTTGTGACCACCATTTTTATTCATGAGCATTCACATTGTGTGTGGTGCTGACAGCTCTGACAAATGTTTCATCAGAAAACTAAAAATGTAAGATGTTATTTTACTGCCATGCTTGCACTGTTGATTGTGTTTTAATAGTACTGAATAACTTTGTCTCACTGATGTGAATGTTTTTGTCAGTATTATGCAGCTGTTTCCTTTAGTAAATGTCACTGCTGGTTTCATCTCCTGCTTGCAATTTGTTATGCTTTGCTATGGTCAGCTTTGCACTATTGTAAAAATAAAATTGCATTTCCTTTATGATAATAAATCAGTAATTTGTGATAATGGAGCATAAGAGCCAATGTGACCCATGATACTGTAGATGAAGTTAGGCACTTGCTGCTGTATATTCTGCTTTGAAACTGCGTATAAGACACAATCTGCATGACGATATTTTCACTGGCACTGCTGTGGTGTTCTGTATTCTTCAGTAAAGCCAAAAGTACTTATAGATATTGTAACTGTGTGCTTCATTTGTGCTGTAATTTTTGAAACAACAATAAAATTAAATATCTGTTAAAATTATAGCTGTGTTTATTTTTTATGCCCTATACTTGTCTTTGCCCTGACTTGACATCACTGTGGATGATACAGTGAAGACTCTTTCTGTTCTGTTGCTTGTAGCTGCAAAACTACACGAAACCTTCCATCCAAAAGTAAAGTAGATGAGTTTTATTAAGTAACTTGAGTAAGGAAAAATATATATAAATATTCATTTTGTGATAAAACTGTTCTGATGTAAGGGAGCCACAAAATGCATCTTTGTATTGTATTTACTAAGTTGAAAAAAAAAATCATATGCTAATATTTCAATCATATGACATAGATCTTACTAATCATTGTGTAATCAGTGAGTATCTAGAACTAGTACGTAGCTTAAGCAGTCATGGTTTATTAAATCAAATGGATGTTATCCAGAGTTCAAGTATTTGTTGTCTGATTTCCACCTAGTGTGGAAGGTTAAAGCCTTATATTGTCTTCTCATAAAATTTAAAAACTTTCTAAATCACAGGAGGTCTGCTGGAAGTGCAGTAGGCTGAGTATCTGTCTGTCACAGCAGAGCTTCAGAGCAGCAGCCTGTAAAATCAAAACAATGAGCCAAAAGAGACTACAAAGTATTGATTAGTGCAGTTCTGATATTATTGTTGTTTGTTAGAGTGTTTTCAACTTTGCCTTAGACTTGTGAAGGATTTCAGTACCATCCAAACAGTGTTCATACAAACATACAAAAAAAAAAAATAAAAAAATAAAAACAAACAAAAAAAACAAAACAAACAACAGCAGAATTTTCGGTGCTGTGATAAAAACCTTCAGTTTTTTACATGCTGTATTTCAGAGGGTGTCTGGACATATTTTATAACAAACAGATGTACAGTAAGAATTGTGAACATGTAATAAATCACTATCCTGAGCATTTAAAACAATACCATGTTCTCACCTAACCTGAGAGTGATAATTGCAACTTACTGGTTTAATTTACCATTTCTTTTGTTTTCTAATGTGCATTTCATTCAATGCAGCATGTGTCAGACTGTCAGTAAACAGCAGAGGGCAGTACACACACAAAGTAGATTCTTGTAAATTAACTCTGAAATGGTGATGCTTCAGAATTTTGTTCTGAATGTTTCCAAATGAGATGGTAGGTGGTTGATTATCGTGTGTGTCATTGCCAGATGAGAAGTTGCAGGTGTTTGTTGTACATATCAGACACCTGCATCCTGATGTCAAATGCGAGGAACAGTGCTCTGTTGACACTTACTATAGCAGAGACAAATTACTGTTGTTTATATGGCGTTATTTACAGTTCTAATGTTGTTAAAATCAGCATGAACAAATATATAGATATAGGATACATAGTTTTGGAGGCGTTTTATATACCTAATGGCTTCCTTTTTTATGTTAATTGTCATTTGCATATGTATAAATATGAATGCTGGTAATTTATAAACAACAAACAATAATAAATATAATTAACCTCAGTTAGTTATAGTTAAGTAATGTTTAAATAATGCGTGACTCATGGTGATTTAAGGCATCAGTTATGAAAAGATGTATCATGAATTCCTGTTGTTCACTGTTAACAAATGATTAAGTCACTATGGCTTTATGTGATTAGTTCATTCATTAGTTAAACAACCTTAATTCACCATTACTTCATACATTTATGACTGCTTGAATGAAAATAGATTTAATTTGTCAAATTGAGTCTTCAGAGGATTAGTAACTCTAAAACCTACTAGTTAATCATAATTAGTTCTTAAATGTCAGCAGTTTTTGTGGATTATGTATTATGCGCCATTGATGATTGGGATGTTTAGGCTGATACTGTCATGACACAACAGCTGCATTCATTAAAATCTACAAATATATGAAACTGTTGTTTCATACTTTATATTGTCATGAATCTCAAATGTTCCCATGAATCCCAGATGGTTAGACAGCGTGCCCTCAACAACTAGCTCTAAAAAAAACACACTTCGTTTACTGGGAAACAGATGTCTTATCTTTTATGACAATAGATCTAATTTTACATTTTTCACAAGTTTAAAAGGTAGCTTCAGTTTTTCAATAAAGGTTACTTGGGACTCTTACAAACAGCTAAATCTGCAATATGGTGATTATTATAACACTATGCTTTGGTGTATTATAAACATTTTCAGCCTCTTCAACAAAACTTACAAGGAAAGTGCTAGATGAATACAAACACACTTACCATACAGTTGGAGGGTTTTCAGGAGTGTTTCCAGTTTGTTTCCTAACATCAGAGAGCAAGGAGGCTACACTGTGCGATGATAATACGAATGCGTGAAGCTATATGTACATCACATCAAAGCAGTGGATTAGTGTGGATCAGCTCCAGACAAACTCCAGTGTAATGAGAGCTAAGTCAAAACTGCAGGGCAGTGTTAAAGCTTGACACATTAACATCAGTGCTGGCAATGCTCATTTCAGTCAGCAATTCTTAAGCTTACTGCCTGCAGAAACTACATTTTCAGACAACGCAATCTTATTTGTTTTCCAATCTTATTTGCTATTAACATTATACAATCCGATTCCCAAAAAGTTGTGATACTGTCTACACAAAAACAGAATGATTTGCAAATCTCATAACCCCTAATTTTAGCCATAATAGAACATAGACAGCATATCAAATGTTAAATTCAATGTGAAAATGAAATGAAAATGAAATTGATGGTAACAACACATCTCAAATTATGTAGACCTTTACAAAACAGAGGTGCAAAGTGCTGCCTTTGATGGCCGGGCAGGTGTTTTCAGTTGTCTTGCAGAGTAGGTTGAAGGAATTATGGACCTTTTGTTGTATTAATGTGGGATTGGTTGAATTTGAGTAGAGTTTGTTAGCCACGTCGCTTCAGTGGCCCTAATTAGCAGCTTCTGCATAATGATAAGCAAAACCAGATACAATGATAACTCCTAGAAAATATGCTGAATCAGTCATATCAGTATTCATTTTGTTTACTATTTGTTTGTCACAGAGGATAGTTATTACATGTGGAATTTCCAGAGGACTCTTCTAGTTGGTTATTAGAGCATAAATAGCTGCAGTACTGCAGACACCTTTGAGAGCTACGGTCTGACTGCAGATGGATAAAGCTGGATACAGCTTATTTGAAAGCATGTAAAACTACATTTCCCTACTAACACAAGTAAAGTTCATTCTGTTTCTTCAAAACAAACAAAACATGAATGAATCTATTTCATGTTCAGGTGTGCGACAATCCAGATGTCAGGCCTTGTCACAAGCATCTCAAAGACACCTGGTTTCCCTCTCACACATGTTTCAAGTCCCTGTTGGCACATTATTTTCTCTTTTACAGTAGATATACCAGGCAGACAGAACCCAAACACCAAGGACAAGCTGGCAATTTACTACAAACAAGCACTACTTACTCTGAGTCCAGGCACACAATAAAGGTTGAGAGAACAGGAACCAGAGTCAGAGTTTGGGCACAGGTCAGTATTGGGCAGCCAGTCCACATGGATGAGTCACATGAGTAATCCAAAATCAGAATACAATAATCGGAGCAAAACCAAAGTAAGAAATCCAGACAAATATAAAATACACACAGGGAAAACCAAGGAAGTGGCAGGACTGCTGCAGCAAGAGAAGCACATAAAACAATCTGGAAAAAAACTGAAGGACTGACTGTTTCCTATTGTGAGCTAATTGTAAGGTCACAACAGATGATGTACTGTGCCACATGTCACTTAAATTCAGTCAAATCAACGACATTTCAGTTCACACAGCCCTCACTGTAACCAGCTCACTTCCTCTCCTCCCCACGAGTTCTCCACATCTCTCTCCTGTGATATTTCACTGAGGTAATTTATCTATTGAAATGCATGCTGGCATAGAGGTAACGTACAGATATGGGCTTCTTTGAATCACTAACAACTGCAGCTGCAAATGGCAAATACAAAATGCATTAGGGAACTTTTAATTTAATCTATAAGGTAGTTCATTAGCCTCAGTTCAACTTGCAACCACACAGTATATCATGTCAATTTTAAACCGTAATACAGCCCCAATTAGTCCTTTGTTTATTTATGAAATAAAAGACCTAAATCTGTTCAAATTACTGTAATCGAATATTACCTACTATACTTCTATACCTATATATTCAGCTGCCAGCAGCTAATTGCTAATCGTGTTTGTCTGCAGTTTGATGCTAAGTAAATTGTGCACAATGGCATTTTACAGCTTTTATTCTGGAAACATCTCCCTGTAAACGACGCTAATGAAAAGGACATTGTGCTCCTGCGAATGCACAGAAAAAACGCCTTCTGATATAGAGGCAAAACAGACTGAAAGAAAGCGATGTGGAAATATACTGTACATGAAACGGCTACAAGCAATGCTGCTGTGTAATTATGTCTCCTGGTAGACAGTACCTTCAGGCGACCATGTGAAGGTGCTAGTGGGCAATATAATTTCATTCCTTCACGTTAGGTTGACTGCAGCAGCCTGCTGTACCTGCAGCATGTGTGAATATGACAGTGAGTCTGCAGTCCAGTAGTTTTACACAGTTTCTCTTGACTCTGCAGTTTTCTGTTAAAACACATGCATGCTTGCAGATAGACTTGTTAAAATAGTAATCTGCTTCCTTTTAACAGCCTCTTTAAATTGCAGATAGGTGCCTTTTTTTCCATAAAGCATTTGTTTCCAGGAAAATTGATTTTCTTGCTTTTCCAGACAATCAGTTTCATGCCAAGAAAGAGCAAAAGGCTGCCACAGATTTTACATTTACATCTCTAGTTATGTTAAATTTATCCACAATGCCTTATTGATTAAGCACAAGAGGCTGAAGTCATTCAATCAGTCTGGGACTCTCATGCAGATATGTTACATAGCATGAGGCAGCAAATTCACACACAGTGGACTGATTTATACATCAGTATGAGTCCAAATGAGCTGATCTGTGAGTCAGGAGCCCTGCCATGAGTCTATAAATAAAGGAGATACATGTGACAGTGAGCTGTTCATTCTCTGAGGCATGTTGACGCTTTCTCTAAATTGTGTCTCCTTTAGCCTCAGTTCTGGTCTGTTCCAAGCAAAACGAAGAGTAAAGCATAAGACTGCACAAGACTGCTTATTATTATTTCAGTCCTCGGTTATTAACTAATGTTCAGTGTATGACATTTGTCAATCTCAAGCATAATCCAATCAATGACATCTACATTATTCAACTAGCGCTGAAACAATTAATCAATAAATCACTTTTGCCAATTTTGATAATATTTACAGTTGCAAGGAAATACAGAATGCAGTATTCTACTCTTCTTTCTTTGATAAAAATTTAAATTGGTAAATTGTATAGTCTCCTGGGTTATTTTTACTTTGTCATACATTTTGAGGAAGAAATTATTAATCAGGTAAATTAAATTAATTAAAGTCATACCTTCTCAACATCTTGAGGCCTCATGTACAAATAAATTCACAGGTAGTATGCCAAACATATACTACAAGTAAAAATGTTAATATAACATCATAATTAATGGTAGAAATTAACAAAAGGTCAGAGTGTGTTGGTAGCTGAATGGTTACAGCAGCATCCCTGTTTTGAGTCTGGCTAAGGAAGCCATAACCCCATCTCTTGCAAACTTCAGGTAACCTATTATTAAAATAGAAATAGGTTGAATAGCCAGGTTTTTAACCCTATAAGGCCAATGGTATCATATTTGATACACAAAAATCTTTTGATTAAATAATTATCATAAACTTCTGATGTATCAAATGTAATACATAAAAAATCTTACATTTAGAAATAATTTCTTAAAATTTTTCTTTATGTTTTTCAACAAAGTGTGCAATACACACTCCAGTTAAAAAAATAGGATGTTGTGACTATTATTTGTTGGACTGGGCTTTAAA
>OMLM01002584.1:2300-14016 GCA_900302695.1 Helostoma temminkii
TGTATATATATATATACACACACACACAAATATATATAAGTTAATCAACAACTTAGGAAAACATAAAATAAGTACATAATCGAGTAGGATACACTAGTGTTTGAATAAAAACTAAGCTAGCATTGCATTAATAACACCTAATGTCTGCACTGTTGGGGTGATGTTGCCACAGGTACAGTGGTATGATCAGGAGGATGAAATACGGTGCCAGAAAGTAGTAAAAAAACAAACAAAAAGGAAGTCCACAGTGCAGAGAAGGTGCACTTGCTTGTAATTGACTGGCTGAAGTATTACTGCTATGGAAAAGCTTGCGCTGTGTTTTTTGCTGGAGGCACTTGTATTGGGACACCTGTTGTTCAGGTAAAATTGTGGTCTAACTGAAATGAATGTGGAGGTCTTTTTTTTTTTTTTTTTTGACTGAACACAGCATGTATCTCCACAGCTCATTACAACATAACTTCTGAAATACCCAGAACAATATAAGTGAACATAAAGCAGTGTAGGAGTTCGACAAGATTTAGAGATTCCTCATTAAAGTCTCATTAAAACCTGTCATAAGATATTAGGCCTTATTTAGGGCTGTGTAACACCATGTTGCAGACACAGACACACACGGATATAATTGCTAATGTTTCACCAACCAGTTAATTCATAACACTGGAGGTCCTGGCAGTGACGGTGCAGTGATTCATTGTTTCATTTCTGCCCGAGAGTTGAGTTACATTGGAGAAGACAGTGAAAAACCTTGCACCTGCCACTCTCCTGTCACCACTACCATATTCATCCAGACAAGCGCCTATGCTCCTCAGTTTGTTTCAGGGTTATTTATTATTTGCCTCCTCTTTTATAAGTAACTTTTACCTCTGTATCTGTTATATATTTCCAAGTTTAAGATATTGAGCATTTGTAACAATTCAGATTCTCCTTTTTTTTTTTCCCCCTTGGGGTGCTTTCTCTCCTCTATTAAGGAAATGATTTCCAAGTGTGTGATAAGATGAGACAGAAACCTTGTGGGCATGACTAATGCTACTGAGTCCAATTAAGATGATGCCTTGTACCCACTGAATTAAATCACCCTGATATGATCTTGTCTGCCCGCGCATGCATTTTCCTCTGATCACCTGACAAAATAAGAAAAGACAGAGAACCTTGTGCACGAAACATCACTTTGCGTCTTTTAACAAGAACGTTCAGTCCTTCCTTACAGCCCTATGTTTAGTTGTAGCAGTTGCAGAAAGACATTCTGGTGCAGAAAATTGGCCACATTAATAAGCTGTTAGCTAGTCTGAAAATCTGTAGTCCTGTGCAAGTGTTAGACACAGTAGTGGGTTACATAGAGGCTGGTTCGGCCAACTGATACCATATACTGTGGTTCCCTGGAACCGCTGCACCACACCCAGTGAGTGAGTGAATTTATGACTTAGTTAAGCTGTCTGCAACAGCTTGGCAGCGAGATGATTGTTAGTCTGGAGGAAGTCATAAATCAAAACGGGCCTCAGTTTGTCATTATCTATTAATACTCTGCCGTGCTCGCTTTCCCGCCTTCTCCCAAGACTGAAAGGATTCCTCTGAAACTTGGAGGTAAAGACAGCTCTTCAAAGTTTGTTTGACTTGTGATTGATTTACTCATCCCTCCTCGGTCTGCCACATGCGATGACAGCTCTGGAGGTGGAACAATGTTCAACGCCTTAATTGAGCTGAATCCTCAGAGCTTAAAAGCCTCAGGCAAAAAAAAAAAAAACACAATTAGAAAGGACTAATGACGTGGTGTATCACCCATTATTTCTCCAAACAACCCAAAGGGGTTTCCATATTTAGTATCACTGAGTCTTAATTGGTGAATATGAAGAGGAAATGGTGTATTTAGCCTGAAACTGAGCATCTTCACACAAGTTATTTTGTTAAAACAAAAAATAGGATGTATGTAGGTCATTGTTTGAATGTACGGTTGAACATCTTTTCTGCTGTAATTATTAAAAAGTCTCTTTGTCTTTTCAGAGCCAAGATGATCTGCATGTCATCCACAGCAATCAGCTGGGTAAGTTTCATTCTTTGCTAATTGATAGCTGCTTTTAGGAAGTGAAACATCAAAAAGAAGAAACCTTTTAATGTAATTAATTAATTTAATTTCTGTCTACATATATTGTGTATACTACTAATGGATAATGGAGCTCAAATGATCTAATAATGAATGACTGCCGTTTGTTTCCAGCTTCTCTGCTGTGACAAAACAAACAGGAACTTCAGAAATTGTAATGGACTTAAGTGTCTTCACCTTTCACTGTGCAAAACCTAAGATACAATAGATCGCCTCACTATTTCTTAAACCTAATGTGTGTTTGTATGGCCGGTAAACTACAGTGAAGTTAATATGTGGGTATTCTGCTTTAACTGTCCTTTGAAGCTTAATTTGACTCCCAGACTGCATTTTGACAGTTTTATTTTATCCTTCGTCCAGGACTTAGCTTGTGAAACAGTCTATACTAAAATTATCTAATTTACAGAAACATTCATACCCATTTCTGTGGCACTTCACCTGTGTCAAACTGAGTTGATTGGACTTCGTCTAGAAAAGTACCTGTTCAACACTTTACATACTGTATATAGAGCCCAAACATTTCCCTTTAATGGCCATTCAATGTGTAAGGATAGAGGCATGCAATAGCCTCTGTCCTTAAATTGGACAAGACAATACGTCCAAACTGCAGAATAAAAACCAAGCTTGAATTCCTCAAAGCTCTGAAGACCTGTGTGATAAAATTGTAGAGAGGTATAGGCAGGACAAGGGCACAGCATATCATATTTTTAAAGCACTGAATGTTCCCAGAAGCACAACTGTGTCAGTTATTGTGAAATGAAAGAAGTCTGGACCCACCAGGACTGTTCCTGGTCTTGACTATCTGGCCAAACTACCCAACCAGACAAGAAGGTGAGGGAAGTGACCAGGAACCCAGTGGACACTAACTTTGCAAAAGCATGACTATCTGAGTACGAGTACATCAGTCAGGTTTGTGTGGTAAAGTGGTTAAACATTTGGCTAAGTGACATTTATAGAAAGACATATTTTGGTCACGCAAAACTAGACCAGGCACTGCTCATCTCTGTAGCAGGGACTGGTCAGAGATGAGGGAGTGATGAAGGATGCAGGTATGGCAATGGTTCATCTCTCAGCACAAAACCGACCTGCAGCATGCAAGACAGGGTTAATCATCTGAAATCTTTTACAAATATGTTGATTTTTCAACTTACAAATGTTCTAAAAACATGTTTTCACAGTTTCATTATGGAAAATTCTAGACTGGTGAGCAGAATGGTCAAATTCATCCAGGTAAAATTCAATCTACAACTTAAAAGTGGCAAAAAGTAAAAAGTCTGTTACTGAATACTTTCTGAATGAACTATGTAGCACAGGAACTAGTGGAGACTAATTTAGAAGGTAAGAAGAAGTTTAGAAAACAAAATTTGTTGTGCAGAATTCAAAATTTTCTTACTTTTTGCCAAGTCTGTCTAAACTAATGGAGGTACACATAGTCCTGGCTTTTACATCCTATCCTACCTCCATCACCAGGAACACAATGAGCGCTGTACATAATGTTTTTTTACAGCAAAGACCGGTCACATCACCTGCGCTGAACAAACCCGCAGATGAAAAATGTAGTTACTTAGTTTCTTTTCCTGATCAGAAACGATGGACTTTATAAATATAGAAAAAAACATTTGCCACCGTGAAGGATTTTTAGTTTGAAACACCTGCCTTTACATTATGTTTCCTTAAAAAAATAAATGCACTTTATTTTAAAATGCTCATTTTCCAGTTAATCATATGTTTTGCTAAAGAAGAACAATAAAACACAACATCTTTTAAAATCTTTTACTTTTTTAATGGCAGTCAAGATGTATTTGTAGGCATGCTTAAACTTTAAACCACAGTTCATGTAATGGTACATGGTGCATACTGTATCTCTATTCAACACAAATTGGTTAATCTCCTTATTCTGGGATGTAAGGTGTTATGCATTATCCTGTACATATGTTCATATTAATATATGAATTTATATAGCTAGCATTGTTGTCTTTAATCATATCTTTGTTTGCAGCTGCTAGTTGTACAGTATGGGTCATATGTTGGACTCTTAGTGGAACTAATGTGTAATTTTGGACGACATTCAAATGATAAACTATTACTGACTGTGTTTCAGTTTCAAAGAACTGCACACTGCGCTGATTTAAATATGTTATCACTTGATGTACTCGTGAATTGTAATATTTAAAGAAAAAATGTTGGATGGTGTGAAATTTAAATCGCAAATGCTATAAAATGAAAATGGCAAAAGGGGCTTTTGTCTGATGTCTGCCTTGAAAATTTAATCTTCTGCGTTCTTTAGACTCTTCCATGAATATAGTCCCTTCCCTTTTATTGATTTGACAGCTACCAGGAATTTCATAAGTAGAGCAAATAAAAAGATCTCACGCATGCCTTTCATGCTTCGGGGAGCTCATACAATCACCATCTGAGAGTGATTTTTGGGAGCCAGCAGAGGAGTTTGGAGCCAGTTTTCTGGACCTATGCCTGTTGTTCATTCATCTGGGTCACCACAGATGCAAACGCACACAAAAGCAACTTCATAATGCTCTCATTTGGCACCTCAGCACAGAGAGGAAATACAAACAGACAGCTATCTGAAAAAAGGAGCTACACTATCTGGCACCGCCGTAGTGATTCCTTTTGTCACGCCAGAGAAGCTACGCCGTCCTGCAGAGAATATTGTTTGTGGGCAGGAATTCAAAGATGAATAAATAAAGCTGGACTTTTTTGTTGTTTTGCATTACAACATTACAAAGAGCATTATAAAGCAAAAATAGCAATTTTTTAGAGGAACTGCCAGATATTTTAAATCTAAATAGCATGATCTCTCATTTAAGTCTGAACACAGTCGTGCCCTGCATCGTCTCCACTTTACCTTTCCTTAAAGCAAACAAAAAGCAGTGTTTAAAAATGCAACATGCTACATTTCAGCAACACAGATAGCTGATCCCCTACTGTAGCTAAATGCCCGAGGAGCAAACATCCAACCTTACTCAACCTTACTTTTTAAAAAGCCTGCAAACCAGGGACCAGGTTGGAGACTGTCGGTGAAGGTAGAATCCTCCAGAGGCCAGAAGGAGTTGATTGGTGCTCGAAAGTCACTCAAAAAGTGAAACTAGTGTTGGGTTGGCATTTTTCACTGTGCAGTTAACTCTAACTTGCTAAAAACCAGGAAAGAAGTGAGAAATGTTAACTGATTTATTTAAGTTCAGACTGCTTCTTGAATGTAAGAAAAATGTAAAATTACTTTTACTACTATCAGAAACGTGTACATGTACATTTTAATTCGCCAACATGTTATTTGAGTGTTTTTGTTGCCGCATCAAAGTCCCAGTATTAATGTATGCTGACACTAAAACTAAAATTCAGTTTCATGTGTCAACCCACATTCTACTGTGTTGTGCAACATTAGAGCTTAAAAAGGATAATAATAGACATTTGAAATGGTGTTTCATCCTCTGGGGTCTATGGTACATGTGGCCGTTTTGGACTAGTTCTTTACCTAAAAATATTCCATGTTAAAGACTGTGTATTAAGAAATTAGACCTCAAAAGACACATAAAATCGTTGTTTCTTCTTGTTGTTTTCTGTGCTTGCTAGTACCATCAGCATGTAGAGCGCTGTCGACAGATTAATCAGGTTTTTATTGTTTCTTACTGCAGCAAGAAATGACGATGCACCTATGTTTCTTTCTTACTTATTACTTACTTGTTTTACTCGGCCTGTCCACACCATTTTCTAGAAGTGTAGAGTTTAAAGTCTGCACTTTCAACGAAAGTTGGAAGCGAAACTAGACGGGGCTTCGTTTGGCTGCTACATTGTCTTAAACCGGTTAAGCGATTTGGACGCGCCTGTGCTTCCATTGACTTCAGATGGTTAACCATACATCCCAGCCAGTCCATTCAGTTCACTTAATTTACAGTCCGGTATTCTGAAGAGGAAAAAAAATAAACTAGACAACATTTTGTTTTATAAGCTCAGAGTGACAGTTTTGAATAATAATGCTGGTTAAAAAATGTTTTCATTAAGGCTTTATTAACTAATAGTTTACACATTTTCTAAGAAATTAAGTAAAAAATGACACAAGATGTGTTGTCGCATCTGTTTTAGTCCATTTTGTGTTTCTTATGAGCAGGTGCATTGTTGTTGCTACGGTCAACCCTTTCAGCCACCTAGCAACAGGTCTTAAAAGATTAGTCCCAAGCACAAGTTCTCATTTTAAACATTCAGTAGAAGCAAGTCACAGCGTTCTTTTGCACAGAGAAAGCTAAAGGCTAATGGAGACCAGCTATGTGCAGACATATATTTGTATATAGACCTGAGTTTGCTCTGGTTCTCAGACTTCCATCTAAAAATTGGTTGTAGAGCCTTTAAACTAACTTCTGTTGACATAGAATAGTTTCAGAACCAGTGTTTCCACTTACTGTACAGCTCCCAATCTATGATTCATTTAGACAAGACCTTTGAGCCTGATTAAGACTTGATGCCTTGTCTGCCAAACTCATTTTTTAAGTAGCTCCAAGGTAATAATGTCATATATAATGTCTAAATGAGGCAGTTCTGACTAAAATCCAGTTGTCGATTAACCTCAACCACAGTAATACAGCATTTAGATTACTATTAGGCCTTTAGATTTTATATCTACATCTAAATGAAGACAGCTAATGTATTTTACTGGTACTTACTGTGTTAGAGTGTCAGTATACTTGAAGTGTGAAAAGCATGGCACACAGAGCTCTATCTTCCAAACAAAATCAGCTTTTCAGGTGTCTCATCTATTCTTGAAATGCTATTATGGGTAATGAACTGGGTTCATAAGCAAAATCTGGAATCTGTTAATTGCTTTAGCTTCCTGAATTATTGATGGGACTTACACACTTGGTCAGAGATGTGATATTTGACAGTCCCTTACTATGAGATCAACTATACTATATGACCAATCTTACAGTTCTGCCTTTGACATTGACATACTTGAAAAATGCATGTGAACGTATCGTTTTTAGATGGAAAGAAACAGTTGTACAGACATTATGTATTTTTTGCTAATACCCAGTCCACAATCTTTCCCTGACCCTAACCCAGTGCTGTGAGTCCCTGAATTATGTTTTTCAGGAAAACATAATCAGGATTGCAGTTTAGTTGTACAGGAATGTAATTTGTAGTAGACAGAGCTGAGTTGTGCCACAGGGGTGGACATTTCTGCCTCTACTCTCTATTTTTTCTAAAGTTTTTTTCTGGTCATGGACAGTATCCATTTATTCACTGATAGACTTTGTAGCAAAAATGCAAATACAGAAAAGAAACCCTGCTCTTTGACTGTAAAGTAATTCCACTAAACCAGATGTTTACTGTTGATGCAGTAGAAAAATAAATTGCCTATAGTGTGTGAGAAAAAGAAAAATGTTCCCAGACACTGCAGATACAAGAGCAGTTTTCATTAAAGATAGCTTTGTCTTTTTAACATATAGTGTTGGATGGCTGAGGGTCTAGGGCAACTGGGTCACGCAAACAGTGAACGATATTTCTTTCGAGCAGAGAAGGTGTGCCAGAATTTAAATCAGATTATCACTGTGACAATAATTAAGCCACTGACCCTGCTGCAGCTGTAATATATTAATGCAGTGGCTCCAAGCCAACTTTCTCAAGCTAGGGTGGGATTTGCATCGTATCGTCAAGGAGGTACAATGTTCACAAGATGTTGACTAAACATTGGTATGAACTAACGTACCGTATAGTTTGTTTTTTGTTTTATTATTCTGAACATGGTTGATTACTTTTTTCCAAATTAAAAAGTCATGCATTCGTCCTTGAAAATGTCTCAAATTCTAAGCAGATATTTCTGTATGGAGTGTGAAAAGCATGGCACACAGAGATCTATCTTCCAAACAAAATCAGCTTTTCAGGTGTCTCATCAATTCTTTAAATACTATTATGGGTAATGAACTGGGTTCATAAGCAAAATATGGAATCTGTTAATTGCCTTAGCTTCCTGAATTATTGATGCTAAATGCGGTTTAAGGGTTAACTTCAGCGCTCATTAGTCTTGAGCAGAGTTATCTGAGGAGTCATGAACTCTAGAGAACCTGTAATGAGTCTGATTATCACAGGTGAGGAACCGCTTTTTCCACCATGTACGTGTTGCATCTGCTGTGTGGTTGTTTTGTATGTTTTTGCGTTACTACTTTAGATTGAATTTCCCCTCTGTTGACCTTTCTCTCTTACCTTTACACATACGTACATTCACACACTTCTCTCTTTTATTTTTGCAAGTTTAGCTTCTCTCTTCTTCTCCTTTTCGCTCCCTTTGTGCCTGGCCTCTGTCCGCTTTTTTTCCTCAGTTTTACTGAGAGATATTTATGACAGTGACCTTTTCAGCTGTGAGCTGAAAGGTAAATACACTGCTCACTATTGATCTTGTGCAAGGCAATTAAATGGCTGTATTAATATGAGAAGAAGACTGATCCTTCACTTGTTACATGACATGTAAGTCTGTGTCATACTAGAGAATTGTCTATAGGTAAGATAAATAGTTTTTAACAGCCTAGTCCTCCAGATTTAATATAATTTGACTTCTGTGCACTGGCTATTAAATCTTTGTGCTTTCTAATGTGACGGTCATGGGTAGTTTGGTCAGAAAACGGCAACAGTTCTACTCAGTGTGCTGTTACTCTTGGATGCACATTTTGTGATGTGAGGAATGAAGAGAGGCTGGGGATTTTTTATTTTTTTTTTAGGGAATGGATGATTCTGAGTCATCTAGTCTCAGAGAGTCCAATGATGTGAGTCACTGGAGTGTTGCAGGTTTTACACCAGCACTGTCGGCCACTGGATGATGGTGGTGGTGGTGGGGGGGCATGAGGCCTAGGGAAATGAGCTATTGACATCCTCTGTCATCTCTGAATATGTGTTGGCAATGAAGAGCTCTGCAGCTGTCGTGACAGTTTCATTGTTCCCACAACAGCCTAATGGTCCACTCACAGAATCCTTTCCCTCTAGACGTTTATTATTGAAATTGCACTATTGATTTGCTTTTCATCCTTCTGCTCCTCTTGTTTCTTTTAGAATTCTGATTTGAAATCCTGCTCTCCCAAAGTTGGTCACACATTTATTTGTTGACTGTCAGTTGCTTTCACACAGATATGTGCTTATTTAGGCTAAATTATAAATAATAATACGTTATTAAATCCTTGGGTACCCAACAGATACCCAACAAATTTGAGTGGACAAGCTTTGACGCGCAGAGTTCAGGGTTCAGTGTTATGTCCAGGAACACGTCGACATGTGGCTGGGAATCGGAGAGAACCAGGAGTTGAACCACCACCAATCTTGGAGTTCGTAGACAACTGGCCCTATCAACTGATCCACGACACTTCTGATGCCTACACACACCTGCTCTGTGACACTGATGGAGATGGCAGAGCTGCAGGAGTGCTTGGAGGTCAACGTGCTCTCAGTTTCCCTGCCACTTGGCAACGTCCGCCATCCTGCTGCAAGGAAGTGTCACTATCAATTTGTGTCAATGAGGTGACAACACTGCAGGGCCGAGCCGCTGCGAGAACACACACTCTACATTCAAGTGCAGATATACTCTTGTATGAGCCCTGATTCTTTAATCAGTCTGATCCTATCCCTTCTTAAATGCAGAGATGGTGATGGTGAAATGAGTACACACCACACTCAAAGCTTTCACACAGAGTTTGCCATAGAGCAGATGGTGATGGCCGTTAAAGAGCAGCTCCATGCATTGAGAAAAGCATCAGATCAGAGAGAAGAGACGGAGGCAGAAATCTCCTGTGTCTCATTTCATCCAATATATTTCAAGGCTGATACAGTCTTTTTTTCTTCTATAGAGTGGCCTCTGTGGAATACTGAACGAGCAAGGAGAGATAAATGAATACTAGACTCATACTTTCTAGTTCCATCAGCTTGGCAAAATAAAATCATCTGTACTGAGGTGACTGGGGTTTTGACTTTATCTCCCCAGGAACCTTCAATCTCTTTCATTGAAGGTATATTATTTTCATCCACACGGTATCCTTGGATAATTTCACTAAACTACAGTAGTAGCGTTTTGTGGCATGTTTGGCACAGGGGTGCTCCACACATTTACCCTATTATTATAATGGTAAACTGATTACATACTTCCGTTTCTGGGAATATTGCTATTAATACAACTGCACTACAGTCACTCATACATCGAAAGGTTGAATGTGCCGTAGGGGAAACAAAACAACAATTACTCAGGTACAGCACTGCTTTGAACAAAATGCTGAATAACATGGTACTGCACCTTGTTTATTATAAAAACTATAGAGTGTGAGTGCTATTTGCAGTGGTGTTATACACTATGTAACTGCAGGGCGATATTAAACTAGAATAAAATAGGTATGAAACACAAAACTGTAAAAAATCAGATGAATCATGGCCTCTTTTGTAGTATTTCTTTTATAGTATATTAATATGCTAAGATTGGCTAATTTGCACTACACACCGATGATACTAATGGGAATTATCTTAGTTGTGCAAGTGCCAAAGTCAAAATTAATTTCAGATGACAACTAAAAAACAAGACTGTAGCCATAACTTCGCTCCTTGCTGCTTTAGCTAATGTTAGCTGAAATGTGACTCCTTCCTTTTTACAGCAGCATTGCAGCAACATAATAAGCTGCTTTCACACACCCACTGGGACCCTGAAGATATGTGGACATTAATGAGCTTCACAAATGTCAGTCAGACTATATCCTGTGTTATTCCTGCTGCACACTCTACATATAAACCCCTGGCACTTGCTGAAATCAAGCAAAGTTTCTCCCCATGTGAGAACACAGCTCACTGAGACAATCTCTCCTACTCTGCAGAATACCTGAAGATGTGTCTGATTTAATCAAATGCTAAGGATACTACAAAACACTAAGGACAGCAGCTAAGTTAATTCAAGGATGCTAAGCTAAGGTGGCACCACTTTTCATCTGTTGTGTGGCTACATCAGAGTTTTCTGCGACTTGATCATGTTCGTTTGAAAGTTTCTCTAGGAGGCAGTGTTGTGGGGTGTAGAAGCTACAGTAGCACAGTCTAATGACAGAATGCCTGTATGTCTGAAAAGAACTAGAACAACTAAGAGACACATGCACAAGAACAATGGGGACCATGTCTCTATGACAATTAACCATTAAATTTAGGCAAATACTGAGTGTTCAAACCAATTTACATTTTAAAATCAATGGAAAAATGAAGAAAACATAAGATTTAATTGCTGGATCAACTTTGCTCACTTTTGTTCTGACTTGGAACAGCTCTGCACTAAAGACCATGAAATGTATCCCATTAGTCAGAGGACACATCATTTCCGAACAACTGTGTAGCAAATCACTCATTCAATCAACCACTGATCAACACTTTGGCAGCCACGCTCTCAACCTGCCAAACCGAGATCCTCTCAACTCTGGCTTTCTACAGAAAACTTTCCTGCTTCAATTTATATTCTTCTCACAATGGAGGCATCATTGGATGATTTCACCTAACTGCTGGAAAACTGCTTTGTAGTATTGTTTAAGGTTTTTGTCTTATAATTGAATACAGGTATTGATTGCACACGTAATCCAGGGCGGTCTGCCATAAGTGTCAAGGGAG
>OMLM01002584.1:16223-41117 GCA_900302695.1 Helostoma temminkii
AGGTAACATTGCAGAGCATCAAAATTCACATCTGATTATTAGTTGTTGTAAGCTGTGTATGTTGCCACATGGTGTCAGCACTGATTTTTAAAAATCATTCAAAATGTTTACATTTTTAATTGGAAATTTAATTTGGGAGAAAGTACACACAACATGAACAGAGAAAAAACCTTTTCCTTTTATTACACTGCTACTCAGTGCTGGTCATTTTAAATGTTGAATGATGGTATGAAGAATTATTGATGTTACCCTCCATATTAGACTTTTTAGGTATAAAAAATACAAAGATAAGAAAGTGTACTTTGAAATATGCAGCATTCTCAACTCCTTGCAGCATCAAATCATATTCCCGTTTATGATTTTATGTGTTCAGAGACTCCAGACATTTGTGCAGCTTTGATGTATCGCTCCACTTAACAAATCAACTTTCAATTTAGCTAAATGTTTAACAAGAAGTGATTATCATCCAAAAGCAAACGTTCATCTGAATGAATATTGTAATTCCTTCTTTAAATGTAGACATTCCAAAACAAAAGAAGCTAGAGGGAACATGTTTGTAGGTCATAATGCCCTTTGATTACAAACAGATGACACATAGTTTAATGACTTACTTATATTTCGTTTAATTTGGTTAAATAGTAAATGCAGCGTCACTAATGACAGTATTCAGTACATTAGATGAAGGAACTGCTCACCATGTTGCATTATCAAGAGACCAATTTAAATTTGAGTTTATATTTCCGTGGTCTTGAATTTGGCTCTGACTCGAACATTATGAGTTGTCGCTGCTCGTTGTCACGCACTTTTTATCTACAGTGTTCACTGAAAGAGAAATAATGACTTATTTAAAATTATTTATGTATTTTTCTGTTTAGTACTGCCATAAGGTTGAAAGTAATTTCAAAACATTTAGTGTGTTGCTGCACATCAATACATTAGCCAGTTTGTCCCTGAAACATGAAATGCAAAGTAATATTGAATTGATTCCTCATTTTATTAACCCTGAAATATAATAAATCAAGACTCTGGACACAGACTGTCACTGCACGTGCCTCTAACAAAGCGTGGCATGAAAATATTTGGTGACACTTATCAACATAAAATCACATAAGAGAACACACTTGTGTCATGTTTGCATTCATGATCGCAGAGATGTCCACTGTTTTACTATTATAGAGTAAAATACCAAATGAATATTTTTCTGTTCCATGTAATTACAAAGAGGTCGCACAGTAGCAAAGGCCTGACAGCTCTTCAGAGGAATATTATCAGAATATCTGAGCTTTTGAAGCAAACATGAGTTATACGCAGCAATTCAACAGGTCACTCCCTCATCTGAGGCACAAAACACAGGAGCTTTTAAATTTTCAGTTTAACAGCTCTGAAGGTTGTTTCTGCGATAGTGAAGGAAACGCATCAAAGCAATATAATACAAGAGATTTGCTCAGTTTGTGGCTGTTGAACATGTTTGAGGTGCCATTTGTGGTCGTACATGGTCACAGAAATATTTGTGCAAATTCTTGCAATGGCTTGAAAGTATCTTAAAATCAATTCTGAGACAGACAGAAAAGATACTCAAGCCAGGAGGTTTTGTTTCAGGGTTGCGTGTCATTAAACTGTCTTCTTCTTTCTTTTTTGAGGGTCAAACAGGGATGTTGTCAAGTCTAATTTTGCCAAGTCCAAGTCAGGTCCAAATGCAGATTAGTCCAAGTCTAAATCAAGTACTGGTACGAGTCCACAAGTCCAAGTCTGAGTAAGATAGAGAGTAAAATATCAAGACATAAAAATAATTTTCAAGATCATCTACTGTGTAATTTCTGTGATGCTAGAGATGATACATGTGTGGTTGAACATGATTTTTGATCATTCTGAATTGTAGTTCAATGTAAAAATCTGTCAAAATAAAGTAAAATATGAATGAGTCCAAGACAAGTCCAAGACAGGAGAAAGACTGACTTAAGTCTGCACTTGGACCGGAGTCCTGCAGCCCTGGAGTCAACATGACCGATATCTTAAAAAGGCATGATCTGATCCTGAGAGAGAAAACTGATGTATGATCAGTATTTCTGTCTCCTAGCGTTTCTCCACAAACAGCAGACATGTCTGCTTCATCCTCGTCTGATTGTGGAAGGTTTTTGTGATGTCCACAGATTAACACAGACAAGAACTTGTGTATTCTGTACAGTGGCTCACAGCTATGTTCCTACTGTCTGACATTCTGTCTCCTGGGAGGAATTCATGGTACATTTATATAGTACTTGTGTCGTTTAGCCAATGCTCAAATCCGTGGAGCTGCACAGAACAGGATGAGATTAAACTCTGAAGCTTTAGCACTTCTGGCAGCGAACAATTTATGCATGTAAGGAGCCACTGTGATGAAAATATTTTAATATGCAGTCATGCTCTTCAGTTATAAAGTAGGCCTTCATTAGCTTTGTTTAATTGAGCATAATAAATATAATTTTTTGGCTGCAAGATGTTTTGTCAGGTCACTGCTCCATATTCTCTATCCCCTGCAGCCATTTCTGAGGTTCTGTTGTTCCATTACAACCAAGTCTCAGTGACCTCCATCTTCTCTAAAGTCACCAAGCAATCAGTGTCCCACTCGTGCAAGCATGTCTACATGAGCGCTTGCTCATATCTGTTGATTAGAAATCTGCAGATTGCAGAAAATGGTCATAAAAGTGACAGAGGCATCTTCTAGAAAATATTCCTAATCGAAAATTTGTTAGTTCTTTGAAGCAAAAGCTTTGTTTTCTATTTAATTCTTCTCCAAATTATTATTTTTATGTAAATAACGTCAACTGGAGAGCAGTTTAATGAAACTTTGTAGGTGTCATTAAGCTGTTTGCTTTAAGGTTAAAGTCGTATTAGATGAAGACTAACAAACCTCAACTGACTAATAGGGTTTAATAAGTGCAGAGGCACGGCAGAGGCCGCCGTTAGGCAGAACGTTCCCCCTGACTTCCTACATGATGAGTGGACCATGCAGTAATGAACCACAGGGTCTTACACTCTGCTGCTCTGTTTTCCTTGCAGTGCACAACACAGCCTCTCTCTAACAATCCTCACCTCGCTTCAACAGATTCTTCTTTTTTGAACGGAATTGTGTGCAGTGTCCATGTCCTGAAATATGTTTGTGTATACAAGATGGCGAACTATGATTGGTGGGGGTCCCGTGTGTACGTGTTCATGTTTTTCAGCCCCCAAAAAAACAACAATAATTTAGCATTCAGTGCCCGTTTTAGAACACAATATGCTCCAATGTTTTTTTCAGTGGTTTTTATGTTAAGGGCAGGCAGGAGCAGCAACCCTGAAGGTAGTATCGGTTTTAAGGGATCATTCCACTGTGTGTATCTCCTTAAAGGATAAGGCTGGTGGTGTTCTATATTTTTGTTATTTCCAACCAGTCACATAGAAAGAGAGAAAGAAAAAACAAACAACCAAAAAAAAAAACCCTAAGTAAAGGTCAGACCACACAACATGAGCCTGAGAGTGGCCCAAGCAGACACATGTTTGGAAGCAAAACCAGCAATTGGTACATTAAGTTAATATTTTGTGATGCATCATAGTAAAAGTTGCCTTGATTTTAGAAAGTCAATCAATGCTTTATTATGCTAAATGAACCTTCTTCCCTGACAAACAGGTCATTGCAGCCGTGATCAGTCTCTGGACAACAGTTTCTTACTAGTTTTGGTCTTTATACAAGATTTATCAACACTTAAAATAATTTATATTGTGTATAACACTAACAAGAACAAATCATGATGTACAGGACTCTTCCCTGTGATAAATTTGGCTTAAGCTAATTCTAAAAGTCTGCTGAAAATGTCCATGCCTGGTAGCATATTCTGAAGTGTAAAACACACCTGTCTACACAATTGTTAGTTTAAATGCAGAGTATGTGCCATTATGCTATGTATGCTGTAATAAATGGACTAAAACATAGCAACCGCTGGTGTTAGCAGGAGACTGGGACATTCTTGCTCCAGAACTGGCTCATTAGCACTGATCAAACCATTGATCCTCCAGTTACAGGACAGTCTCTGTAAACAACAGGTTCACCCTTTGGTCCTTCACCGCAGAAAAGCAGCTTTAATTGCCTGTAGCTCTGTGCAGCCATCGTGCAGTAACTCGGAGGTATTCTGGTTTGTGTGTTGTTTCTTTCAGAACCCACCGGTGGTTTTGCTTCTTCACAGTTTATCAGATAATGAGGGAGACTGGAGTATCCTTCCTCTGCTGCCTTAGTAAGTATCTCTGAACTCTCACGATTAAATGAGCGTGTTATTAACTAAGATTTTGTGAACAAAATGTGAAAAACATTGTGCCTTCCTACAGTTTTGGAGACAATATTTAGCTTTTGAGGACATTCTGTTTTCCTTGGTTTGGGGCTACTGATTGCTTAGAAGCTATTATGAACACTGTAAGTGAGATTGATTGCTTTGCATCATGATAAATGCCTTTCTAATGTGTTCATAACTGTGACAGTAAGCCTATTACTGCAGTTATCCAGTGGTCTGAACAGCATGATAATCACGTTATCCACAAGCTTGGGCTTTCTCAAAAATATGTGTTCAGCACTTGGGGAGAAGAGAAATAAAATGTGAATCTGTTTTCTTCTTCTATCCCAAAGATTTAGGACCCATATCATCAAACGATCCCCAAATCATTACAGAGCCATCCTCCCTGAAAGAAGTCTGTGTGCTTGTGATGTTTTTTCATCTGTCTGCCCTCTAGGGAAACCTCTGTGGCCCCCTTGATGTGACTGGGTCAGGAGCCTCAGTTAGATAGTTCCCTGAAAAAAAGAAAGATTTTTATAAAGTTGCATTTGTTCTTGTTTTGTTATTTTACTCTAGTTTTGATGATTTTTTTATTTATTCTTTTCTCAGCTTATCGTACTCCTTCGGGAAAAACTCATCTTGGATTGTATTTCTTGAAGAGGAAACAAATGTGAAGATGACTAAGCTTGTTCAAGTTCTTGCAAAATTTGACAAGAATAAAGTAAGTGTGCAGAATCTCTCTCTCCATTTCTCTTTCTGTTTGTTGCTCAGAGTCTCTGTGCCAAATTCATCAGCAAGACTGGAGCTGCTTGTTTCGCTCTCCAACTTAGTTGAACATTGGTCCAATTAAGAGATACTGAGCTCTGCCATCTCAGTCCTGTCAGACGTGTCAACATAGCGTCTGCTGCCGACTAAATTTAAGGACAGTGTCTCCACTGTTGAAATGATTAATCTTGAATTTAAATTGGTATAGTTTGTCAAATATAAATATTAGACAAAAGCTAGACAATTGTTGTAATGTTTTTTTTCTTTTTACATTAATAATTACTTAGATCATGAAGTTTTTAAATAATTCAAACGAGCCTTCACAAGGCAAGTTTGAGTTGGTTGAAACATACTAAAAATGTGATGCTTTGTTCTGTTTGTGCAAAGTCATTCTGAGATGATCATTCAATCATTATTGTGTGAATATTCATGATCGCATCACGAGAAGGAAGAGAAATGGCTACAACACCTTGTGATTTATTCATTATAAGTGCCCCTGGAGTAATGACGTCTCTCTCGTGTGTCACAGCTCAGATTGGTCAGCTCATATTGTGATGAGCAATGAGAGTGGAGACTCACAGCAGAAATTAGTTGGCACTTTCAAATTAACATTGAAACTTGTGAAATATTTGTGATATGTTGACAGACATGCAATCAATGGCCACTGTTGGTGCAACAATTCAGTACATCAACTATCAGAAAGGTGATAATTCTACTTTTATTATTGACTGGAGTGAATAATATGAATTGTTTCAAATGTTAATGCCATACTATAGGCAAATAGAAAACAACAACAAAAGAGAAATTAAAATCTTGTAAATGTAGAAATCATGGTAGAGCTGCTGTATTATCCTGCATTAGATCAGACAGGTGTTCTGGTTCTAAGCTAAGCTAACTCGCTAATTGTTGTAGCCTTATATTTACCATACAACAACCCAGTCTCCAATGATTTTTCCACAAAAATATCCAATCTTGCAGTTCACAGGGATATACGGTAGGCTATGTGACTTAGAGCACTGAGTTAGTTTTAGGGATAGATGATTATGAATTGCGAGCGCTGCTGTCTTAATCCAACAGAAACATATTTCCTGAAATGTTAGGAGTCATTTTACAAAGTTTCCTTTGGTGAGAAGTAGTTTCATCTGCTACTCATCCTCTGAGACTGTTCTTACACAACCTTCCTTCATATGGAAAATGCTGTATCCATGATGAAAGTTTCTAGCTCTGAGTGAACAAAGCTTGATGTGTTGAGATTTTGTTGTGATCATTTGTGATCTGTGCAATTGTACTGCAAAGCATTTCAGAATGATGCACACTGCCCCTATAGAAACCCTCAGTCAAACAATGATTGTATTCTGAGGAAGGATACATCATTGTCTAGAATCTTTGCTTAGAATAATAATTTTGCTTCTGGCACTTTTGCTTAGTATCTATCTTACTTACTATCGCAATGCTGTTAATTAAATGTTCTTGAGGCAGAGTCATATTTATATCCATTATAAATATATATAGTCGAACTGTAGACTTTCAGCTTTATTTGAAGAGGTTTCACAAAAATATGGCATTTAATGCTTAGGAATTACAGCCATTTTGAACAGAGTGCCTCCATTTTCACTGGCTCAATAGTATTTGGGCATAAAACTGACCATGTACAATCCCTTCCGTAATTACTACAAGACAAATTAAATAGACAAAATAAATTGTCTGGAGTTGATATCTTGTATTAAGTTGGCATTTGGCAGCTACCAATGTGAAATCCAAAGAGATCTAAAGGCAGGTGAATGAGGCCATCATTAGGCTGAAATAAACATCATAAATCTGTAAAAGAGAGAGAAAAAACCGTGGTGTGACCACATTAACAATTTGGTACATTCTTTAAAAAGAAAGAAAGCTGTGGTAATAAGACGACTAACATGGATGAATGCAGTATCTTTTCCTTGGTGAAGAAAAAAATCACAATAGTCAAGAATGCTCTGTAGAAGGGAGGCGTAACGTTGTCTGCAATCAAGAGACGCCTTCATTAGGTTTTTCCCCAAAGGTGCAAACCACCAGTAAGGTTCAAGAACATGAAAGCCAGATTAGACTTTGCGAGAAGACATCTAAAAAAGCCTCCCATGTTCTGGAATCAGATTATTTGGACAGATTAACCAGAATAATGACCATGTCAAACATAGTGCAGGCAGTGTTATGTCGTGGGCATGTATGGCCGTCGATGGAACAGGCTCACTGGTGTTTATTGATGATGTGACTGTTGACAGAAGTAGCAAGATGAAGTCTGAGGTGTATATGAGTATACCCTGTGCTCACATTCAGCCAAATGCTACTGAACTGACAGGACAGTGCTTCGCAGTGCAGATCGATGATGACCCTAAACGTACTGCGAAAGCAATTCAAGACTTTTTGAAGGCAAAGAAATTGAATATTCTTCAATGGCTAAGTCAGTCACCAATAGAGCAGCTTTACTGAAAGCAGAAAGACCCACAAACAATCAGCAACTGAAGGTGGCTGCAGTGAAAGGCTGGCAAAACATCTCCAGAGAGAAACTTATAATTTGGTGATACATGAGCTACAGACAGGATTTTCATCCAAACATTAAAAATTATGATTGTATTTATAACTATGTCACTTTCCCCAAATACTATTGACCCACTGAAAATGGAGGTACTCTGTTTAAAATAGTAAATAGTCATGTTTACTGTTTAGGAATTACATATTTGTTGTGAAGGTCTACACTTCTATCACATCTTCAGTATTTTATTTCAAACCCAATGTGGTGGTGTATGAAGGCAAAATCATAAAAAGTCTATCACCGCCCAAATACTTCTGGACCTGATTATATACACAGAAATGATGCAAAAAACGGCTTGAAGTTGATTTGCACAAGAATTTCTGTGATGTGATTAAATGCACCTAAATGTCATCTAAGTGTGTGCTGGGAGAATAAAACTAAAGCAAATCCCCCCTTTTCGTCACTTCATTGCTGACCTATGTGTCATTCCTCTGTTTCAGACTTACTGATTATTTTCAGATTTCCATGACAGTGTCATTTATTTTACTACAAATACTGTATGTCAGGAATTATGATGAGAGCTACAATATCTAGTATTTTTCTTTATTTTCCTTTATTTTATTTATTCTATAAAAAAAGATTCCTGTTGGTAACAATCCTACTAACCAGAAAGTCATTCACAGAAATAAAAATCTAACACTGTCAAACTGTTATTTTTTTAGTTTTCAAAAAGGTGTTAATGGATTTTTGTGTCTCTTTAATTTGTCAGGAGTGGTTTCTGGGAAAGCCTCTCCATGACGAGGAGTCAACCATCATCCATCACTACGCTTTTGCAGAGAATCCCTCTGTCTTTAAATATCCAGACTTTTCGGCTGCTTGGGCCTTAAGCATCCCTTTAGTCGTTCGGTATGTATCTGTAGTAAATGTGAAAATTGTTTCACATCACTTGTGCTCAAGTAGTTTTCATTGTTTATTTTGTAATTATCTTTTTTTTAAAACTGACTTTAGTCTTGCCAACAAAGTGAGAGACGAGCCGCTTAAATCCGACTTCACCATTGACCTGAAACATGAGGTAAGATGACATGAAAGTCGCACAAATACCTTCAGCCATGTTCTTTCTGGAAAGTAATGACAAGGCTCTTTCTTTTCAGCTTCCCTGTTTCTCACACTCACCTACTGCATTATAATTTATTTGCACAAAAAGAGCAAGGCATGAAATCCATCTAACCTTGAAGTGAAATCTCATTACTTTGGAGAATTGTCATGGTGCAGCATTGAGGTTCTTATTTTTATCACTGAAACTCAGTCGGGGAGGCATCTAGGGATTTTGTTGAGTAAACACGGCATGAGATTTATCAGGCACAGTGTGGCAAAGGTGGTTCAGTTAGAGGTGGCATGAGTTCAGTTCCTAGAGATTCAGTTAAAATACTGTACATTATTTAAAATTAATTCTAAAGAGGATCCTGCATGTGCGTGCTTTCCTCCTCAAATTTAATTATTAAACTAGGTTGTTTAAAAACTATATTAACGTTAATTCTTAAAAATGAAGATGCCTCTAAAAACTGCTCCATCCAGCCGCGTGCATGTGAAAAATAAAGATTATTCATGCACAGAAGTACAGACAAACAAGGTCTGTCCAGTTCACTGTCAGTAGAGTAGCTCTAGGCTGTCAGCAAAATAGTTTCCAGTTTCTGTAGTTTCCAATTCTTTCAGACAACTGATTGCTCTGTCTTCATTACATATTCTTTTACTGTAACTTCACTATCTCTTCCTGAACTAAAAGTAAAGGCTAGGAAGAAGGTTACACTAACACTCACCAGCTCTCAGTCTCCCCCTCTCTGCCTCCTTCTTTATTTCCTTTGTCACACATCTGAAATATTAAATAGACTCACCAGAGTTTTGTTGTGAGAGCACATTTGTCGTATTCATGACAAAAGAAAACAGAAAGCATCCCACGCGTCTTCTGGTTTTAGCTCGTGAACAAGATGATTTTCTGTTATTTTAGGTTGCCTTGTATATCTGGGACAATGGGAAGGGTCCACATCTCACCTCTGTTCCTGAGCTGTGCACTGAGCCGGAGGGCTCTCCTCATGCCCTGGACTGTGCCACCACTCTGGGCAGCGAGCTACCGATGTGTGTAAGTTTCTATATGACTCTGAGTGGCCCCTATTTCCCCAGTAATTCCCCAGAATTAAACAACATAAAACTGAGTGCCCCAACGTCAAGATACCAGCAGTTACAATATGCGGTGATCTACAATTTTTATCCTTCGAGCGCATGGCCATGTCAAAGCACAGCACAGAACAACCTTGAAAGTTATTGCTTTTATACCCCATACATCACAGGAACACTGTGCATTAACCTAAGACGAAGAGCCTAAGTCTTGGGTTTGCTAAATTCAATTTTAGTCAATTTAGTCAAGTGACGGGGAAGAAATGCTCTTTGTTACTAAGCAACATCCTTTTGTGTCCTCTCAGCATCCATCTGACTGATATCTGACTGCATGTTGCGACTTGTTTTCGACACTTTAACTATATGGAAGTTTGTCTCCTATTCACATGCAAATATATGTTTTCAACAGCTGGTGACTAAGCAGCTCTTTAATATTCTTACACCCAGCTTGCCCACTGCTCATTAGATTTTTCCTGTATGTTGTATTGTTTCATTCACCATTCAAAACATAAATCATCCCATACACAAGAGATTTTGCCATTCAAATCAAGTAAAACCACACAAACCTTAAGGAGATAATGCTACACTGCAATTAAAAGAATTAATGGAAAAAACACGTATTGATACCAGCTGTTGAGAACACTTTATAATAAGTGGATAAATTATATACTTCAGTAATGTTGAACTTATGCGTTATTCATGCTGATTTAATTCATCAATTAATGATGTGTCATAAATTCCCGTTGCTCACCATTAACAACAGATGAAGTCACTCAACAGATCATGAGTTAATTTACCATTTTATATCATTAACATTTATTGATACGCCTTCAAATTAGCTGCATTACAGACACAAACGTTTAAATAAAATGCAAACATTTTAAGCTCAGTGATTAATAAATAATTGAATAATGTCAAATAATAACACCTTTCACACTAACACTTCACCTCGCTGTGCTGTGTAAAAGTTACAATACCAAGGCGGCGTGTGGGGCCTGTGCGGACCCTCCTTGAAAACGCCTCCAGAGGTAGTGTCAGAGGAGAGTTCTCCACATTAGCTGTGCCAAGTAGTCGAGGCCACATCAGGTATTGGGCCACTTCACAGAGGATAAACAGCATTTATGACGAGATTTGATTTCAGTGCAGTTGTCATGCATCGTGTTTGGTATGTTAATCACATGTGGCTTCATTTGAACATGTTTAAACGATCAAACATGATAAACATGAAAGAGAAAAGACACTCACAGAGCACCTTTAACATGTATTATTATGTTCAACTAGGACCTAACTCAACCTGTTGATTCCTTCCTTGGCCAAAGGTCATAGTAGTCGATCCCAGTAACTTTTCCCCTCCAGCTTTTCATCAAACCCACGTCGCAGCCGAAAACTGAATAATCGTTTATGCTTATGTTGTACTCGATGCGCATAAATGTGTTTGAGTTCTAATCACGTCTTAAATGTGCAAAAGTTCTTCACTTCACTTCGAACGTCATGCCACTAAAACCTGTGTCTGTAAAACCACTGTCATCCCAAATCAAAATTTGTGTGTATGCACATGGTGTTATCGTCAACATGTACAGTATTGTCAGCCTCTGCTTGTAGTTTAATAATAATCGAGCTTGAGGCTGATCAGTTGTTTGTTTATTAAATGAACATTTTTGTCTATAATGCAGCAGCATATCAATAACTGTATGAAGTAATGTTAACGTTAAGTGAAGTATGAACTAATCTCATAGCATAGTGACTGTTAATGGTGATCAAAGGGAATTCGTAATAATATTTCATTAATTAAATCAGCATGAATCACTTATGTTGAAGAAAACTTAATGATTTATCCAATTATTATAAAGTGTTACTGGGAGAGATGTCTAGGAAGCGGCTTCTCATGATAATCTTTCTGAAAATAATGGGCACTATCTTAAGGTCAGAGTTAATGTGGTATCTAACTGGAAGACAGTGAGTGACTGTGTCTGAGGAGAGAACATCGCGACTGTGTCACAAAGTAATGTAGGGTCAGTAGTTTCTGTGGCATTTAGAAAGAACAGCTACAGTCAAGGGTAGTGATGTATTCTGGTGTTTGTTGCTATTAAGTATTTTATTTTTCTGATCATGACTTAGTACATGATATGTTGCTGGTACTGAAATTTGTGAACCCAATCATTAGGATCAGTCATGTTTTAGAGTTTTTGTCTTTTTTCAATAATGTTTGGAAAGAAATAATGATGTATGGATTTGCATGTAATTCATTTTTTTTCTCGGTGTGGCTGAGTTTGGGATGCCACATCTGCAGCTGAAAGTGTCCCAATTTAGATTTTTTCCCCCTCCCTTTCCATTTTTGATCTGGTCTTTTGTGATTCAGATCACACGCTGAATATGCATGCGTGGTGTAGAGTCTGGGACATGTTTGTGCAGTCTGAACTGTCACATTTATACGTGCATTTGTGTGGTTTTTCTCGCCTCATCTGTGGAAATCAGCATCCGTGTACGTTCACCTGACCGGAAAATGGGACAAATCGAGCAGACAACGAAGAAACACGAAGGTCACAGGTTTAATAAGTATTCAGGGAGAAGTTTTCCTTGAGACAAAATGGGAGGGGGCGTATCTTAATCGGCCTGTGTTCGAAACAGTTGCAAGACAAATTGGTGAGAGAGGCTGCAGCTGCACTTGGCTGCAGTGTCAACGAAAGATCAAGTGCCTTGAGAGACTGATTCAAGGAGCGGAAGGATGGCAATCAACAGAATGGCCGCAGTGGCAATGTCCTTCTTATTTTAGGCTATAATGATGCTTATTGTGATGGTGTTCTTCTCTGCACGACTCCAGAACAAAGAGCTTCCAAAGTAAGAAGAAAGACACAATAATGTCTGAGGACGAAAGGCCGATAGAACTGACTTGTGAACGTTATACCGTAATATTTTTATGAGCCGCTGCCTGTTTCTTTCATTCTTGGTTCAATATAAAATCAAAGAACAAAGTGAAGCACATGGAGATGTTGCACTTTTAGTTGTATTAATTTCCTTTAATTTATCACCTGTCTCTGCTGCTCAGCTTTTTATTTCCACATCTTTTACATACTTTTACTGTACAGTACATTTACTGTGTTATCACATTCTGTACTCTCAAAAGCAGAGCCAAAGACTTTCAGAGAAGCATATCACCTCAGACCATCTACAGACATAAAAAGTTCTAATTTCACTTTGGAGATAACATCTCCCACTGATCACTTGGACCCTTAATTTAGTTTGAGAAAACTGAATTTTGCCTGCATGTAATATAGATTTTTGCTTTAATTATATGTGATTTATGCTGTTTGTTCACGCAAAGCATATTTTCGACTCATGTCTCTTGTGTTCTTCAAAGGGGGAAGCTGTAAACAAAGAAGATATATTTGTTGCAGTGAAAACATGTAGGAAGTTTCACAGCGAAAGAGGTGAGTCACACTCCCATGATTACCGAATCTGCCAAAGATGCACAATTTTCCTTTAAATGACACTTTCTTTTGACTGTTTTTTTTTTTTGCTTGTAATGGATTTGTTTTATCTTCAACATGTGTGTTTGTATAGGACAGCAAAGTCTTCAGTTAAATTATTTAATCGTTTTGGTGCTAAATAAACACCTTGAGGTACTTAACTGCGTAGCCCCATGTGATGCCATCCAACAGTTTTGCAGATGTTAAGAAGTGACTGATGTTTTGCCATGTATTGGCAAGCTCTGCCTGACATCCACAGTGAATCTGCTTCTCTTGTAACTGGATAAAAATCTATCCTGTTCAGTCAGTAGATCAAATTGCAGATTGATTTTAGAGGGATCAGACAAATTGTACGCTACATTTAGAAGCTCGCTTAGAAGCAGTTGCACTAATTAGTGTAATTGCCATTTCCTCTGCCAAGCTGCTATTATCAGTTTCAAGCACAGACAAGATAAAAACGAATATTATATTTATATATCAAACATTAGTTTGCTCAATAAGAAATAGACATTAAAAAGGCTTAACGTAGTATGCCAGCAAGTGTTAAGGCTATAAATTTCTGTTCTGTATTGGTTTTGATTGTATATTGCAAATGAATCACAGCATTAAAATACACTGCATCTATTTAAAAATAATACAGCTATACACAATAATAACCATATAGTTTTTCTGTCCTTTTTTGTTTTTATTTACAGTAGTTCAGTCATAAATATATGATATTTGTCTGTTTATTGCCTCTTTTTAAAGTTTGGTTTACACGACCAGTCAAAAGTTTGGACTTCCATAAAAATGACCATGTTTTTCAATTCAATTTTCAATTTAGTATATTAATAAAGCATCAGTTCACAACAAAAGTCATCTCACCTTCCTTCACAAAACAACTATGTGGAACTATACAGGAAACCCAACAAATTCTCCACTAGGAGACAGTGGAAAGGAAAAACTTTAACGGAAGAAAGAGAGGACACACAGTTAATGACATGCAATGGTGGCGTACAAGTAGATGGAGAGAAGAGGAGAGGATATCAGCAGTCAAAATCTATAGCAGCGTAACTAAGAGATGATTCAGAGGTAGCTGAACCAGCTCGGACTATAAGCTTTATCTAAAAGGAAAGTTTGAAGCCTAGTATGAAATGTATTTATTTTTATTTTTTAAAAGTAAAGCAGATTTTATAGCATCTATATGATCAGAAATACTGTATAGACATTATTAACATTGTAAATGATTATTGTACTGTAGCTAGAAACAGCTATTTTTTTTCCATAAACGTACAGAGGCCTAAAGTCGGGAAACATTAGCATCACCTTTCAATAGCACGTTATGTTTTCTAATCCAGATTTATTGATTTGAAACAAAAATCCTTTTGCAATGATGCGAGGTGATGCAACAAGTCTTATTCATGAAAAACAGTCATTCCTATATATGTGTGTGTGTTTGTGCAAACGTTTGACTGGTAGTGTACATCATTTGAATAAAGCAATGTAAAACGACAGTGTGATTTAGTTGGAGTTCATTCCTACTTTCTGTTCTTCATAGAGTCAGGATAGTGTCAGTTTCTAAGACCCTTCAGTGTGGGTCAGCCAGCTCAGCTTTTTGGCTTTTCACTTTGTTCTTTCAGTGGTGAATATGCCACTTTTATTCACTTCTGTTGATTTATGAGAGTTGAGTTCTGCAGCCTCAAGCTGCAGCTGTAGATCTCTCAGCACTTGTATATACTCTCTTCTCTACAACCCAGAAACTATTCACAAAAAATCAGCCCCATCCCCATCAAATCTAACTGTAAAGTGTAAATGTGAAATGATAAGATTGTGGAATCTAATGGTGAATACAACAGAAGATAACCAAACAGCTCAATACTCCACGGATGATTGGGTTTCCCTTGATTATGGAAGATGTTGGGGTTACAATAGAATATTTTAATATGTAATAGTAAAATAATTAGAATGCAGTTACCTAATAGGTTCAGGGATCGTGGATAAAAGATGTAATGTTGATGCCAAAATTACAGACTTGTATTCAAATTACAAACATTCCTGTGGTACTGAACCTTATGACACATTTGCCAATAAGAAAAGGTGGAAGAGTTGTTTAAAAATTTATATCTAACTCTTGGAAAAGGGGGAAGGAAGTTTTGTTCAGTTAGTTGTGGTGTTGTAACTGCAACAGTATGAGAGGCTGGATGTTGTTATCTTTCTTTTTTGTTTGTTTTTTTGTTATGTTTTTTCTCTATAAGCCGAAGTGGGCTGGGTATTTGATAAGGCATAACACAATAATACAAATCAATCAATCAATTAATCTAATGATGAGAAGGAGCAGCCTTTTGTTTACCAATTGTTAGCTGAAAGACACTGTAAATAAATAGCCAATTTAAAACTCATTAAAATATCAAATGCCAAGGATTCCACTTTATTTCACTCATTTTAACAATGCATGGTTTTTAGTTATTTTTAGAGCAGACACAACCATCAGATAAAACATACATTGCTTTAAATATAAAATAATAATTTGCTCTATATATATCTCTATATTTTACAGGAGCAGAGGTGAAAACAATGTATTGATTTTTCTCCCCTTTGTGTCTAGTTCCAGTGATAAAGAAGACTTGGGAAAAGGATGCCTTATTGTTAGAGTACTACAGTGACCATGCTGATCCTTCAATACCGACCATTAATTTAGGAGTACCAAATACTGAAAGAGGTAAGGGCTCCTTTGACCTCAGTTACGCCAAACAGATACAGTCTGACTTGGTGCAGTGTCTGTGCAGCGGAGAGGCATGAAAGATGAAATGGCCAACTGAAGTTGAGATTTCTACAACATAACACCTTGTAAAAGGGAGCATGGCAGTAATTCAAACCTAAAATTGCAGCAGAATTGGAACTAAAGTGAGGGGGAGTAGTTCAGTCAGAAGTGAATTTAAAGTGTTTTCTCATGGAATGACAGCATTGCAAGGTAACAGTATATTTTATATTTTTTGCCCCTTGTGTAAATAGCACATTGTAGGAAGCTATGTTGAGTTTTTTTAGTTGATTGTGCAGGTGTGGGTTCAGGAAGTATTCAGACCTTATTAAATTTTTTCGATTTTATTATGTTGCAGCCTGATACGATAAATTATTTATTTCTTAATTAATCTCATTAATCTACATAACAACAAGGTGAAAACAGAATCTTAGAAATGTCTGTATTTTGTCTGTATAATGTGTGTATTTTTTTTTTTTTTTTATGAAAAAAATTTAATCACATTTTACATAGTATTCAGACCCTTTAATCAATACTTTGTTAAAAAACCTTTTACCTTTATACAGTCTTGGGTATTTTGGGGTGTGACACTTGGATTATGGGATTTTGAGAATGCTCTTATTGAGGATTGGGACTGTCAGTGGACAGCCATTTTTTAGGTCTCTCTAGAGATGTTCAGTAATGTTCAAGCAGGGCTGGGCCACTCTAGGACACTCAGAGTTGTCCATAATCCACTCATGTGTTGTCTTGGCTGTGTACTTCCAATTGTTGCCATGTTGGAAGGTGAATCTTCAGCCTAGTCTGTGGAATGGGTTTTCGTTGAGGATATCTCTGTACATTTAGGCAAAACACTTCAATCCTGTTTTAATTAGAACTGGAAATCTTGTTCCACAAAGTCTAAGAGTCCTTCAGCTGTTTTTTTGAGAAGAGGCTTTCGTCTAACTCAGTCAGAATGACCATTGGGTTCTTGGTCACCTCTCTTACTAAGGCCCTTTTCCTTATTGCTCAGTTAAACTAGGCACCCAGCTAGTTGTGTAGTAATAGAGTAATAGTTGTGCTAAACTTCCTCCATTTGAGAATTATGGAGGCCACTGTGCTCTTGGGACCCTTTAGTACTGCAGAACCTTTTGGAGCCTTCCCCAGATCTGTGCCTTACAATAATCCTGTCCCTGAGCTCAGCAGGCAGTTCCTTCGACCTCATAGTTGATGCAGTCAAATGCACTGTCGGCTGTGAGGCGTGTTCCTTTCCAAATCAAGTCCAATCAATGTAATTTACCACATGTGGCCTTTAATCGAGGTGTAAAAACATCTAAGCAATGATCAAGAGAAATGGGAAGCAGCGAAGGTTAAATTTTAGTGTGTTGTTGCAAAGGTTCTGAACATTTATGCCAAAGTGATATTTTAATTTTTCTACAATTATGGGTTTGTTTGTTTTTTAGATACTAAGTGTAGATTATTGAGAAAAAAATGAATTTGAACAACTGTAAAATTTTCTGAACATACTGTTTAACTGCACATTTAGTCAGCACCAGCTTGGTCAAAATCCCCTTCTGATTTACACAAGCTGTATGTTTGCTCCTGGTGTTGCTTTTTTAAGAAGAGGTCATAATCAGGCATTAGTTCATTTTACCCTTGTGGAGGTTTATTTTTAACCACAGCAGCACTTTGAGACTTACAGTACCTGCAGGTTCTCTATTATATTATATCTTATAATTATAGGGCCAAATGGCTGGTTAAATAAAGAGTTTGTCATTTTTGACAATAAATACTTAGTAATTGTGATGCAACATACTGTGAGCTTAGCAAAAAGACTGGAAGTGGGGTGCGGCAGTTGAAGCTTACTACAAACTTGCAGTAGGTTAATCAGAGAAATTAGGTAACCTGCTTACTGGAAATGCATGGAGCAGATGAATAATCTGATTTCTCCCCTACCCCTACAAATTTTTACTGTATAGTTAGAGAAAACGCCAGTTCCTGACTTTATTTATGCTGTATGTGTTTTTTGGAGCAATCAGTGCAGCGAGAGAAGGGCAGACAGACACAGCGGTGCTGTTTTTTCACAGAGAAATCCAGGTTTCTCTAATGCCCTACCCCAATTATAGACACCAGGTTTCTCGTGTACGTCACAGTTAGGAAATCAGATTATTCCAGACACCCAACAGTAACCAACTGGATTTACATAGAAGTTAAGTGGTGGACTGTTTGTTGGTTAGGAAGTGACTTTCTCCCATTCTATTGTCTTTGCTTTCTTGAGAACCCAACAAATTTTACAGTACATCTTCCTATATAAATGTCTGCAAGAGAATCCAGTAACTGCCGAATGAAATTTTAAATTTTAAATACACAGTCTCCCAACTCTTAACTCAAAGTTTGAGCAAATGTTTCCATTTTATAGAACATAGAACATGTCGCATGTGTGAGAACAAGCACATGGTGATGCCTCCGGAGAAGCAGTAACATAACATGACATGGGTTGATTAAAGGATGCAGAGAAAACCTGTTTCAACAGACACCCTGAACTAGATATGCTGTGAGCCAGAATATAATTTATAATGCGCAGAACTTATTAACATCATTATTTCAGTGTGGCATAGTCACCTAGTTATCACATACACCTCCCTACAAGTCAGGTTGTATCCTCAGGCAAGATTTTGAGTGCAGCTCCTGTCATTGGGGAACAAACTTGACTGGAAGATCCATTTTTGTCATTGCTGTCAAGATATTCCAACAAGATATTGTGGCCATTTTATTTATAGTTCTAGCAGATGTTTAAGTTTTAGATTCAAACATTTGAAATTTAGAAAAGAAAAGCTCGTCAGAAATCAACTTGTTGTTTCAGCTAGTGTTAGAATGATGAAACCAGAGCAGAGTAAAGCTAGATTTAAAGCTGTATAAAGAAAATATGCCAGTGAATGGCACCAAAGCACAATGTAGAATATTCAGAAACAAGTAGAAGAACATGTACACTGAGCTCAAAGCGGTTCAGGCTGGTTTGTAAAGACAGCACCAACTCGCTGCTTCAGTGCCCTCCTGGTTGCCACAGGCAGGGGCCATTTGGGCGTGAATTATTTTACAGTGTGATAGCTGTCGGCACAAAACAGCACCTAGGACCTCTCACATTGCACCTTAATAGGAAGAAGCCTGGGCTGTAGCCACTTCTCAGCACACTGCAGGAAAGATGAGCGTTGTTGTTTGAAAGAGAAATCTGTTTTGCAGTCTTTCACTTACTATCTTCAGGCAGCTCTAGTCCTTAACAAAGACATCTTCTGCAACCTGTTTAAATCGAAGCATTGAAGGATGCAAACTGCTACTGGCTACTTGCTGGGAACATGCACACTAGTGTGTGAAACACAGCTGAGCTTCATTAATAATAACAGTCCACCTTCTCTTGTGACATTACTCTGTTTTCAGTCCAGTTTGTTTTTATATTCTAGTTACCAGTCAGCTACCAGCTCTTTTACCTTCCTTCTCTCACCAACTGTCTGTGCTCTCATATTTCATACTTTGTCCTTGCTGATGATTCTTAATCAGATGTGTACAGACAACGACGACAGGAAAACAAATTAGGTCAGTCAGACTGATGATTACTTTTCTTCCATGTTGTTAAAAATGCCACCAGTGAATTGTAATTTAGATAATTATGACCAGTGATCGTAACTTAACTTGAACTCCTTGAGATTAAAATTAAGAACTAGTGGACATCTGATGTGACAGTATAATCTTCTGGGCCACCACGGTGACACTCTGCAGCCTATAGTGCATTAGTAATATGTAATTGTTTGGACTTTAACTGAAAGCAACCTGCTTTAAATTCTTTAAGCTTAAAACATATTGATTTCAATCCCAGAGAAAAAATAAGCCGTTAGACTGTATCATGACTTTAAACAGTTAAAGAAAAGGTTTTAAAGCTTGTTGACTTTGTTTTAATAAGAAGTTAAATTGTGGCTACTTTAGTATTTTTGTCATAGATTGATAATATATTCATTTAGTGTTACATAAATTCATTCATTGACTAATTGTTGGAGCTCTACTGTATGTAAACACAGTGCCGCAAGTGCTGCTTAATATAGCCGACCTATGTTGACCTAAAGGTTTGGTAAGTGGCTGTCTGTGCAGTAATTGCTGCAACACTGCATTACAACGGTGACATGAATATTCCATATTTTCTTTTTAATTAGGTTTTGTCATGATATCCTCTGTCAAACTCGCTGGTGTGACTTAACCTCTGAGTTTGACATCTTACTCCAGAAAACGCCAGTACTCTGCTCCTCTCGGCCATTAATTTGTGCTGGTATGTTTTGTAGCCAACTTTGGCAAAGTCTGTCTCATAGCTCATCTAGGAGACGGGGTCTCCTTCATCTTCCACTGCATGCCAGCATTTTTTACTTTTGGGAGACAACAATCGAGTGTTGGAACTTTGGCAGCCGTCCACGGTTCATCATCAAGGCAGGAGATTTGCTCTAGTTTGGTAAGCAGCCAGCTACTGTCAGTTTAGTAACTATGCATAATGTCAATCATACAGAACTCATAATGCAATTTACATGTTGGATTCCTACAGTTTATTGGATTTTTACAGGGATTTGAGTCAGATGTCTAGAAAAATGGAAGATTTAATTGTAATAATGGCAACTACTGATAAAAGGCTTTTTTAAATTTGTTTTTATTTTTAGGCATTTTTGCCTGTGACAGATTTTAGTGAAGGAGGTGGACAGGAGATATGTTAGCTCCAAAATTAATGTAATATCTTGAAACAGAAATGGTAAATGGATTCGCTCATTTAGCTGTCCATCACATTAATCACATAAGCATGGATTGAGGTGATATATGATTGAGTTCAAATGAAAGATAAGCAGTCGGAGCCGTTCCCTGATGCCAAATACCCGCGATATTAGATCGGCTATCAGAATAAAATTGAGTTTAAGTCAGGACATACATAATTTATTTCCATTTCTTTTGTTTACATCTTTCTGCTCCCTTCTCAAGGCCTCAAGGTTTATGCTAATGACTGCTGAGAGCAGCCTTGGAGTTCATCAACAGTCAACAGGCATCAATACGTCAGGAATCTGAAGCCACCCTTTATTTTTTTCACCTTCAGCTTGATTCCATAGATTCCATTGACTTGTTTATGCTTTTAGAGCCAAGTCTCAAAACCATTTTTCATGTATTTATATTTATAAACTATAAAACACAGAAGTATACTGTATATATGCTGAATTTTGTAGAATATTTCTACTTAGCATTTAAAGATTTAAAGATCTTTTTTTATTCTGCCAATGAAAGAACAAAAATGTGTGGATAGGGAAACGTATTTATCATATCAATAAAGCAGTTATATTTACATTTGAATTCAGTTTTATAAAAGCGATGGTTTACACCACAGGCAACAAACCAATAACAGTCAATTGGAAACTCTGGAAAACAGTCTTAAAGAAAATCAGTCAAACTTGTTGCATCTAGAAACAACTTTTGGTCCTATTTAACACAATGATGCTGCTGTAGTTATAAAGAAATACTGAGAGAAAAGCCATAAAGTAGATGCAGTGTATTTTGAAAACGCAAAAACAAACTCAACAATCTGAGGTTAGAGGTTTTAGATTGGTTTTAGTCTGGGTAAGTGAGAGCGTAGGTGATGCAAGACCTTGAAATGGGAACATGTCATAGGAACTTCAGAAAATAAATGCTCCAAACTGTTCATGGTCAAGTGTGTTGTAGGAGCATTATTCGCATTGTGTTCAAGTGAAGGTAGCAGTGGGTTTGAGCTGACATTTTATGGTAAACTGTGCATTGGATTCTGCATCTTTCTGGGCACCTGCATGATACTCACTCACCACCTCCAACCAAAAATAAGAATTACCAGGCTTGTTTGGAGCCCCGATTCTGAGAGTATGATTTTGGATTTTATTCCTGTCAGCAGTTCAAGGTGTCCTTTTTATTCTATATTCAGATACCAGGAAAAAACACCTTGGGTGCCTTATAAATAAAACAGAAGGGCTTCAGTATTCTTTATGATGCTTGCCACTAGGGATTTCTCTGCCTTAGCTCTCAGCCATGATGGTGTGCAGATATTTGGATTCTGATAGGTATATTTCTTCATGTTCTTTGTGTTTGTTGTGTACTACCGCATCATTGTTGTTGTTTGCAGGATTTGGCAGAACAGTTTGTTCCATCTGTTGGTCATGTCAAACATGCCAGAGTGAAAGTTTGATCTTCCTGGCCCGTCATGCCAAACTCACCTTTTTATTTCTTTGAGATGTCAGAATAGAGGCGGTGACTTTCTTTTTGCTCGCAAAGCCCCGAGGACACATCTTCACAGTGAAAAAGCCACAAGGGATTTCCTTTAATAGTGCATAAGACACGTCTGTAAAGGCTTTTAAGCTCCCTAAACGTAAGGTCATATGTCCGTTCACAGCCACATGCGCTTAACACTTTAATGAACCAATTAGGATGTGGACTTAATGTGAAGTTATAAAAATGAAAGCTGCAAATGTGTGTGTGTGTGTGTTAGGCTTGGGAACCATCAAGAGATTGGCAGTGAAATTGTTATTTCAATAAACTGCTACTGTAATTGAATACTTTAATTGGTTTTATATTTTATCACTTATGGCATGATGCTAACACATAAGCTTCAGTCCCATAAATTAAAAGAGCTGAAAATGTTATTATTATAATGTATTCCTCTAAAGCTTAGCTAAAAATCCACTACTGCCACCTTTCAGATCTTTTTAGCGTTAGCATCATTTGCTTTTCTTTCTCTCGGTGGCAGCTGTTGTCCCGCTCATGTGTTTGTGTCCATTCAGGCATGTGTGTGCATGGAAATACCTGCTTATGTTTCTCTTCCAGTAACGGGGTAATTTATCTTCGTAAACCAGAATACAGCACTCGGTCAATATGAGATTAAGTTGTACCAATTTATTTATAGCATGTCTGTATTCGCAGGCCACTGCGGGAAAACGTTTGCAATACTTCAAAGATTTCTAAGCAGCGCTGTGCCAAACACCAAGTGGCTCCTCATCGTGGATGATGACACACTGATCAGGTATGTTTTCAGGATCTGGAGTCAGGTTTCCTCCCCTTCTTTAAGTGGGACATGGTGTGTCATGGTGTTCATAGTTTTTACAAATTATGTCTCTTATATTTGAGATGGGAAAGAGAGAAACCCTAGAATTACTGTATGTGATTTGGGGAAATTTAGTTCCAGACATATTACCATGCTGTCAAACATCCAACAAACTCAGTACATATTTAAGTCCAACTGGCCTGATGTATCTGAAGCCACAGGATGTGTAATAGTGCCTGAGGGAGGGCAGTTATTTCAGCCTTTAAACGGACAATGGTCTGTGTGTATGGTGGTGATGATGATAATGATGATGATGAGTTTTATTTGTGCTTCCTGCAGCATCCCCAGACTGCAAGCCTTGCTGAGCTGTTACGACCCCTCTGAACCTGTGTGTCTAGGGGAGAGGTACGGTTATGGTCTGAGCCAAGGTGGCTACAGCTACATAACAGGAGGTGGAGGGTGAGTTTCACAACTCACACGCTGGGGGAATAATGATAAAAGATACAGACACAGCAGAGGGACTATAAAATATTTAATGGAAATCCTGTAATCTGTAATTTACAGATAAACCATTTCAATTCAGATAAGTCTGTTGCTCCCTTAAGGGAAATTCTACTTCGCTGGCCGCATTCCGGTAAAGATACTTGGTAAAAATACAATATAAACTTGATATAAATACAGAACAGACAGGCATCCAGTGACAAAGTCAAAGTCTAATACCCTCTACATCCCATTTTTAAAACCCTCTTATCGAATGCAAGTAGAAGTGGACAAGAAGCAGAAGCTACGTCAGCTGTCAGTGCTCGGGGAAATCTGTATTATAGATAAATCTCGAGCTGTGAGTGAGCTATGTGAGAAACTATTTAGGGACACTTCAGTCGCTGTGATGCTTGACAACACTGCAACTGCCAGTTTTCTCATAAGAATCTCATAAGAACTGCTGTGAGGGGCAAAGACTTTTTTTGTTTGCTTTGGACAGGCTAAGATTTGTTTTTTATGTGTAATTGCTTCTCTCTTCAAAGACGTGTCACATCACTGTTGTGTAGAGGCGATGCACAGACAATCGACCTCTCCGTTTGGGTTGCTGTCTCAGTCCCTTCTATGCCGCTGTCTGACAGAATGAATAAATAATAAGCACGTTGAACCTGAAGATGATAGCTGAAAGACAAACGGCACATATCGTTTTCATTAGTCATCCCTTCCCCTTTTTATATAAACACATTATTCTACATGTGTTTTCATGTTTCTAATGTCCGTCTGTGTCTCTGCAGTATGGTGTTCAGCAGGGAGGCTGTTGTGCGACTGCTCAACAGTGGCTGCAAGTGCTACAGCAATGACGCACCAGATGACATGGTGCTGGGAATGTGTCTCAATGCTCTCGGACTTCCTGTCACACACAGTCCACTTTTCCACCAGGTTGTATTCTTTGTCTCTATGACTCTTTCTCTGTGTACTTGTAAAATTGTGAGCATAATATAGGTTTTAAAAGGCAATAGAGATTAAATCATTCAGAATCATTACTTGAAATCTCTTCTGCACCCGTTTGAGAGATATACGATGCCTTTTAGTAAATAAACTCCAAAGGAAAGACGTTCGCATATCAGCTGCAGCTTTTACAGACTCATCAGCCAAAGACGGAAAGAAACTTCTCTTATTTATAGTCAACAACCCAGATCCACACCCACATCTTTCTCAGACCTTGGCTTTGTGCTTAAACTTAACCATGCAAATGATTGTGGCGTCGAGCTTTGGCTTGTGGGCTGAAAGTCATGTTGTTTTGTTCCAGGGCAGTAGTCAGGTCCACCTTTGCTGAGTCTAAGTTCTATCCAAGTCCAGGCTAGTCAAGTCTGAAGTCTAAGTCAAAAAAGATCCATGTCCAAGTTTAAGTAAGATGAAGAGTAAAATAG